>APFE031221513.1:166184-284961 GCA_000404065.3 Pinus taeda | reverse complement strand
GAGAATGAATCGTCGGATCACTACATATCGTGACCGTCGGATTGTAAGTTACAAATGTACATAGTAAAGAAACACACTTTACCTAACTCTATACTAGACCAAGTTATACTTAACTATTCCTATGTGTCAGAATATCTTAACATTTGGGAGTCTCAAATACCTTGTAATGATTGTTTAAGACTTTTTGGAGATTTGGAGAAATAGATGGTTTCAATGTGGGAACCTCTAGCGAACATAATTGTGCAGTTACGCTTCGTTGTTCTTTCTTTAGAAGCTTTGTCATTCCGTTAGAGTTGATTATCTTTCTCGGTTTCCGTGCGATACCCCATAATTCAACTTCCTTTCCTTCCGAATTTTTTTTTATGAAATGTTCTTGAAAATTAAAAGTTATTGTACCCAAGGATTGTAGCCATTGGACTCCTAGTACAACATTAACACCACCCCATTAGGTAAGGTTTGATGTTTGGAGGAACACTTCCTGGAATCAAATGAATAGCATGATCATGATCACGAATAGGTGGGAGGCCTTTGGGAGTCTCAAATACCTTGTAATGATTTTCCAGGACTTTTTGGAGATTTGGAGAAATAGATAATTTTGATGTGGGAATCTCTAGCGAACATAATTGTGCAATTACGCCTCGTTGTTCTTTTTTTAGAAGCTTTGTGATTCTGTTAGAGTTGATTATCTTTCCCGGTTTCCGTGCGATACCTCTTAATTCAACTTCCTTTCCTTATGAAAAAAAATTCATGAAATGTTATTGAAAATTAAAAGTTATTGTACCCAAGGATTGTAGCCATTGGACTCCTAGTACAACATCAACACCACCCATTGGAATGGAAAGCATTGGGCTATTCAATACATATTCTCCCATGGATAGCTTGATATTATGATACTTTCCATAGTAATTTATGGTTCCTCCACTTGCAACCGTCACTTGACACTTTGGTGCTGGATACAAGAAGCAATTCAATTCCTTGACTATCTTACAATGAATAAAATTATGGGTACTGCCCAAATCAATCAACACTATTACCTTTTTCTTCTTGATATGTCCTTCTATCTTGATAATTTGAGGAGTGGCCAATGCATTAAAGATATGGTCGGATTCATTTCTTCTTTCTCTAGGGTTGTTCCTGGTGTATATCTTCTTCTTTTGATGTTTCTTGTTCCTTTTCTTCCTCCTCTTCACCATCTATGTAAAATAATTTCTTCTCAGCACACTTATGACCTTTAGTGTATTTGCTATCACAATTGTAACAAAGCCCTTTTGCTCTTTTTTCTTCCAATTGTTGTGGTGTCAACCTTGTAGGTTGTGGAAGGCTAGGGGCAACAACACTTCCATCTTTATAGTTATGAGTGGTAGGCTTCCTTGTTGCAATAATTTTGCTTTCCATTTTTCTTTCCAACCTGAATGCCTTCTCCAATGAATCAGGTTCCCAAAGACGAACCTCATGTTGAATGTTATCCTTTAAAGTCCCTATGAAGACATCAATCCTTTGTTTCTCTGGAATATCATTTACCCTTATATTCAATTTTTCGAAGTCCTCAATGTGCTCTGCCATTGAACCCTTTTGTTTGAGATTTATAAATTGGCTAAGGAAGGTGTTGCTCTTTGTATTTTCATAATATGCTATCATTTCCTCTGTGAAAATTGATCAGGTGAGAAGTGGTTTACGAGAACAAAGCCCTTTATACCATAAAAATTGATTTGGCTTTAAATATAAAGATGCAATACATACCTTTTGTAACAATTGCACATCATGTAGATCAAAATATTTCTCCATCTGTAGTATCCATGTTATGGGATCTTTGCCATCAAACTTCCTCATATCGACCTTTGGACTATGGTGGGTCTTTTCGTCATTAGGAGGCCTTTCTTGTAGCAACTTTGTTGCACCTTCCTTCAAACCTTCCATGTCTTTCTTCAGATCTTCCATGCATTTCTTCAAATTTGCTTCCCTACCATGATATTAGCTTCCATGGCACATATAAAACTATTTATCTTAGCTTCGATCACATTCTTCAAATCCTCCATCCAATTTTTCTTATTAGGTGTTTCTATTTTCTTGATTTGAGTCATTTTTTTTTTGCTTTTAGCAACTCGATCTTGAATTTATTGTATCTCCGAAATTTCAGATCTCCAAGGTCTGAAACTTCGACTTGGAGTAATCGTTTGTGTCCTCTTTCCAATGCCACCATTCTGATCGAAATTGGATTCTCCAAGAAAGAGTTATATCCAATCTCCCAAGATGACTTGCTTATATACTTTTTCAGTACAACGAACTTGTACGAAGTGCCACGTGTCACTGTTTTTATCTTCGGACCTGAAAATAATATACAAAAAAGTACATTCCATCCTCTTTCTGTAGCTTCTTACGAAATTTCAATCTGATGCTCAGAGAGAAAGTTATGACGATTTTCCCCAAGTCAACTATTTGGCATGTAATTCGGGAGCCTGTAGAAACCCGAAATGTCTTGGACTATATCTCCAAAAATATAGCGAAACAAGATCTGAAATTCAGACCCGAGCTTCACCATGATTTCGGCTCAAATGGGTTTTAATTTCAGAGTCCGAACCTTTGTGGAAAAAACATTATAGCGAAAATGCCATGATGACCAGCTTCAGATGGAATTCTGGAGCTTACAAAAACCCTAACTTCCTTGGATCATATCTCTAAAAACATAGCGAGAGAAGATCTGAAATTTGGACTTGAGGTTCATAATGATTTCAGCGCAAATGGTTTTTTTTTTAGCTATTGAAACTTCGTAGAAAAAAAGTTATATCGAAAATGCCATGATGGCCTGTTTGGAGCAGCGAAACCCTAGAATCCAAAGCTCTGATACCAAATGTTATGAAACCAGCTCACAAAAAGATGGAAAAGATAGATCAACAACTTAGGAATCAACCTCTTTGAGGGGGCAACCTCCTTTACATTACACAAATGAACAATTCTTGAATGATACAAATGCCAGGACCTCCTTTCTATATATAAGAGTCTAAGGGGTCCCAATACAATCAGAGCCTACATAACAATAATATTGTAGGGGCACGACAATAACAATAGTGTGCTTCTATGGGGCATAATAATAACATGGGGACTGTATGGACACAATAATAGAATAAGGGGTTTGCACTAATAACAATAAGGGGTTACACTAGTAGTATATGGACATAACACTCCAAGATCCAAAGGGGGTTAGCCAAGTACCTTATTAGGTGGTTTTAGCCTTTAAAGGGGTAGTATATCCAAGGTACATCCCTATAATGGGAGTGGCAAGTGACAAATGAGTGAGATGGAATAGGGAATGAGGTGTAGTCCTGGGCCACACAGTGGGGCATATAGGTAGCTAGATAAGGGGAAGCCCACACTTGGGTATGTAATGTATAGGAGGGAGCAATTGTGATATATGAGGTGCCCCGACCTTGATTTTTCCACCCTTCTTTATATACCTTTTGTCTTTTATGAATTTTCTTTAATTAACTGCTCGGGGCTCAAAGGATAAGAGCATGATGTGCAAGATATAGCAGTGATTACCCCCTTTTAGGTAAGGCAGTTCATTGTCCTCCATGGGTTGGGACAATCATGGGTTCTTGAATGATAAAGGAGGCTCATCTAGGCCTATGGAACTAGGGTGATGGTCATGGATTGGGGTAGAGCTCATGTAATGGCTTTTGCCCATGTGCTAATTATTTTTGTCCCAACCATCTTTTTCATTTTGTGGTACAATTTCCTATTAAATGTGGCCATTTATGCTTTTTTCTTTTTTTTTTTAGTTGCTTCAACCTCTGAGGCATCATTCCAGGCTTGACCCAAGGTGGGGGCAAGGGGATAGGGAGGTTGGCCCTATGTGGACCCAGGATGGGAGAAAAGATGAATGGGGGTATAGTGAGTGGAAAGGGAGCAATATGTGCGGGTAAAGGAGCGGGACCATGCACCCAAAGTTGGGGTTTCCCAAGTAGTACCACCCTAGAACCAAATGGTCAATAAAGGAGATTTTACGGGACTAAGATCCAAGGGCAGCAACCAAAAGAGATCAAGGGGACAAGAGAACAAATTAAGCTCACTCTTTCCGCCAAATCCCCCCATCATTCCATACCCAGAAGTATCCATGATAAGTAAACCCAATACTCAATTACCAAATGACAAGACATACCTTTAGATTCGAGAGGCCCACCTTCAAACATACGATCAATACAGGTGGGTGAGGGACCACATGGCTGGCTCAGGTGGCAGAGAAATGGCACAACGAGCTAGTAGAAAGCTTCAAGGGGCTGCTGACTGGGGTTCATCATGGAGAATTTTTTTTTCTTGAGGATATCACCCACAAAGTGGTGGGTAACAGTCCATTCTTACAGCTTTTAGCTTTACAACTTTTCTTGCCCACAAAAGAACAACTTAAAAGCAAAAGCTAGGTTTTTAGCCTTTTCAATTTTTGTGGCTTTGCCACCCATGCGTTAGGCAGTTGACTACATCTTCAGTCTATCAAATTTGATGAGGTTTGTTTAACTCGAACTTTTTTCACCTACCCAAGACCTTGGATCATACCATCACTGTCTGCTTGGAACCAGAACATTCTTGTATATGCCATACATAGAAATTGTTAATTAGTAATTATAGACATGTCCAAAAGCAACCTTTCCTTAAAAAACAAAAAGAAAAAAGTGAGAATGACTAATTTTCAAGAGATGAAGCATTACTTTATCTCCTGAAAAAGCAAAAAGTAAAATGTAGACAAGCTTGATCATTTAGCATGCAGCTAAAAGTAGTCTTGTTGGACTTGCTTTTTGTAATCATTTTTGACATGCATGCCTTTGATATCTGGGTACTAGATAAAACAAACTACCAAAAATAACAGTTCTTTAGAATATGATGAAATTGGCTTTGCAAAGAGCCTTGATCAATTTCAAAGCCTGGATCCATTTGAAATGAGACCAATGCAATGGAATCTCATTGGAATTTAACCTCACAGTAGCACAAGTACTACTGGGGGTTAACATGGGCATTATTCCACCTATAAGTCCATGGGTTAAATTTCTACTAATAATGTGGATACCTCGCTGAATGCCCTGGTTTGACATTGTAAAAAGGACACATCCATATGTAGTTGTTCTTGACTGAGCATATAATTGGAGACTTGTCTGATGGGGCAGAGTTATTCATTTGAGGTAGAAGAAGTCGTGTGCATTTTCACGGTCCTGAGAATGAAGGTTTTGAGTGCTAGTTAAGATGGATAGTTACTTTTCCAGCCAGTGATTTGAATGGCTATTGATCAAGATGGTTGGGGTCTTGTGCTAGTTTGTAGATCTAGGAGATACCACGGGCAAAATTAAATTAGTAGGTGGCACGTTCATCAACTCTAGGTAATGTTATAGTTTTACCTTCCATTCTATAATCTTAGAATCCGGTGTCTATGACCAGGGTTCCTGAGAACGAAGCTCCGCTAGTAAAAGTCTTAAAGTTGTATGTGAAGTTAATACAAAAGAGGCTAGGAAGGAGAAAGAACCAGAGATTAAAATCAGTTAAAGTGGAGACTGAAACTAATAAGCTAGGAGAAAATGAGTATTCAGATTCCCCTCCACATTGAAGTTATTGGGAGTTTTGGTTGAAAAGTCTGAACTTTTTACTTTGCTTTTCAGTTTTGGAACTCGAAAACTCATTTTAGGACATTAGGCAACTTCTGTCGATAAACTTACATATTTAGTTGTCACAACATATTTCAATTTTTGTCGTCGTTGTTGTTGATTTTTGAAATCTTTTCTAGCTTTGGGATCATTTGAAACTTAAAACTGATCTTCTCCAACTTGATGATGATTAAGGATCTACCCTGTTTTCTAGTCTGATTAGGCTTCTTTTCTTATTGTGGAAGTTAAAGTATGTCTTATAACAAACAAAGATATGACAGACAAACCATGCTTTGTGTAAAAAATCCAAAATGATTGCGCTGATAGATGCATAATCATCAGTATATGCTATAAAGTGAGGGGATTTAGTCGTCACGGAGTCTTGATTTTCCAGTAGTTAGCATGTGCTTTTTATGTGTTGTTGTTGTCGTTGACTTGGAAGTGCTAGTAAGGAGGTGTCTTTTGTAAGGGCTCGCTACCCACCAAAATGGATAACCCTATTGGAGAAAGCTTTTTTTGTATCGTTCATAGCCAGCGGGTCAACCACATAGCCAACAACACTTGATAGCCACCACTAGCTGATGATATGCCATATATCTTCGATGCTTGCATTAGCTATATGCTTCTCACCCATCTGACATGAGCACATGGACGAAGGTGGGTTTCCACTCAAAAGGCTCTTTGGTTATTTTGCAATCGGGTGCTTATGCTTGTTTGTTCTTGGGCATTTGGTATGGATGTTAGGGTGATTTGGAAGAAGGATTTAGGTTTTGGCTTTGATCTTGTTCTCTCACCTTAAATGGGGGGTTAAACTTCGGTCCTAGTCCAGTGGGACCTCCCATAATGGACCAATGGTTATAGGAGGGGCACTACTTGGGAAGCCATGATTGAGATGACGCAGTTCCATCTATCCCCATGTCATCCTTAACACTTTCCATCATACATTACAAACCCTTATTTCACATCTATTCCTTGGGTTCAACTGACCATTGTTTCTTGGTTCTTTGGGATTTGGCGCCCATGTGACATATACCTGAGAGGGCTTGGAAAATTTGCCCTAGGAGGTTGATGCCGTTGAAAATTGGCAGCTCAAGGATGAATTTCTAAAAACAAGTCTAAAAATAGAATTTCTAAAGATAGTAAATCACCTTGCATCAGTTGGTAATCAAATATTGGCTTTGCAAAGAGCCTTGATCAATTTCAAAGCATGGATGCATTTGAAATGAGACCAATGCGATGAAATCTCGTTGGAATTTAACCCTTCAGTTGGACAAGTACTACTGGAGGTTAACATGGGCACGATTCCACCTACAAGTCCATGGGTTAAATTTCTACCAATAACGTGGATACCTCACTGAATGCCCTGGTTTGACATTGTAAAAAGGACACATCCATATGTAGTTGTTCTTGAGTGAGCATATAATTGGAGATTTGTCTGATGGGGTAGAGTTATTCATTTGAGGCAAAAGAAGTTATGGGCATTTTAATGGTCTTGAGAATGGAGGTTTTGAGTGCTGGTTAAGCAGGATAGTTACTTTTTCAGCCAGTGATTTGAATGGCTATTGATCAAGATGGTTTGGTATGGATGTTAGGGTGATTTGGAAGAAGGATTTAGGTTTTGGCTTTGATCTTGTTCTCTCACCTTAAATGGGGGATTAAACTTCGGTCCTAGTCTAGTGGGACCTCCCCTAATGGACCAATGGTTATAGGAGGGGCACTACTTGGGAAGCCATGATTGAGATGACGCAGTTCCATCTATCCCCATGTCATCCTTAACACTTTCCATCATACATTACAAACCCTTATTTCACATCTATTCCTTGCGTTCAACTGACCATTGTTTCTTGGTTCTTTGGGATTTGGCGCCCATGTGACATATACCTGAGAGGGCTTGGAAACTTTGCCCTAGGAGGTTGATGCCGTTGAAAATTGGCAGCGCAGGGATGAATTTCTAAAAACAAGTCTAAAAATAGGATTTCTAAAGATAGTAAATCACCTTGCGTCAGTTGGTAATCAAATATTGGCTTTGCAAAGAGCCTTGATCAATTTCAAAGCATGGATGCATTTGAAATGAGACCAATGCGATGAAATCTCGTTGGAATTTAACCCTTCAGTTGGACAAGTACTA
This sequence comes from Pinus taeda, assembly GCA_000404065.3. Taxonomy (NCBI): domain Eukaryota; kingdom Viridiplantae; phylum Streptophyta; class Pinopsida; order Pinales; family Pinaceae; genus Pinus; species Pinus taeda. The sequence goes on along the minus strand of APFE031221513.1, from coordinate 277,209 downwards.
CTGGAGGTTAACATGGGCACGATTCCACCTACAAGTCCATGGGTTAAATTTCTACCAATAACGTGGATACCTCGCTAAATGCCCTGGTTTGACATTGTAAAAAGGACACATCCATATGTAGTTGTTCTTGAGTGAGCATATAATTGGAGATTTGTCTGATGGGGTAGAGTTATTCATTTGAGGCAAAAGAAGTCATGGGCATTTTAATGGTCTTGAGAATGGAGGTTTTGAGTGTTGGTTAAGCCGGATAGTTACTTTTTCAGCCAGTGATTTGAATGGCTATTGATCAAGATGGTTGGGTTCCTGTGTCTTGTGTTGGTTGGTAGATCCAGGAGATGCCACTTGCAAAATTAAATTAGTGGGTGGCACATTCATGAACTCTAGGTAATGTTATAATTTTACCTTCCATTCTATAATCTTAGAATCCGGTGTCTATGACCAGGGTTCCTGAGAATGAAGCTCCATTAGTAAAATTCTTAAAGTTGTATGTGAAGTTAATACAAAAGAGGCTAGGAAGGAGAAAGAACCAGAGATTAAAATCAGTTAAAGTGGAGACTGAAACTAATAAGCTTGGAGAAAATGAGTATTCAGATTCCCATCCTCATTGAAGTTATCAAGAGTTCTGTTTGAGAAGTTTGACTTTTTAATTTGCTTTTCAGTTTTGGAACTTGATGTTGAAAATGTGTAACTAGGTTCGGTCTTCATTAGTATGAAATGTATTCTTGTAAATGTAAAATGAAAACAAATTATTATTATTATTATTAAAGCATGGGTTTCATGCTCAAGTTCTTTTATTTTATAGGTCAAGCACCCATTAAGTGCTTCTAGGGTTTGTCCTAGTTATAAGAGTCATTGTCATATATGGAAGACCCTATGGGCACATTGTAAATTGCATAAAATTTTATTTTGTTTTGAAAGTGTCCAAATATTTCCAAGATCAAGTCGGCCTAATGAGCTGTCAAGTCGGCCTACATGAAGAGCCACGTCCACTCTTAAGGAAGCCTATATATAAGAGGAACTCGTCCTCCATTTGAATCACTCACTCTTTCATCTCTTATGCGAAGAAGACAGAAGAAAGGAAATCGAAGAAGGAAGTGCGAAGAAGAGAAGGTTGAAAAAGTCTAAGTGTTTGGGTCTTTCTCTATTCTTCCGGAAGTGCGAAGTTAGGGTTTCTGCGCTGGGATAGTCTGAGGTTTGATTTTGGAAGCAAGAGAGAAGGGAAGGCAAGCAAAGGTCTCTTAGGGCATCTTACTATCCCTAGGACTCAAGTCAAGGCAAGCAAAGTCAAGAAGAAGGCTGTTAGAGGGAGATTGAAGTCTCCTAGAGAAGCAACGACAGTTGCAACAGTTGCTGGGGAGCAAAATTTCAGATCTATTGGGAGGTTGAACAAATTGTAGCAGGAGGCCGTGGAAGACTTGATCTTGGAGGGTATTTGTCTAAGTCTAGGTCATGGTATTCGTCAATTGAAAGATCTGAAAGATAAGAAGAGATTTTCGGGTTTTCCACTCAAGAGGAGGGGTTTTGGCCCTGGCTTGCAACCTATATTACTGTGTCATTGTTCTTATTGTTTTGGTAACTATTTGATATATTGCACATTGGAATAACAACGAACAAAGCTAATAAGTAAAAGGTAACACAAACAATTATCAAGTAAAGAGAATTAACATATTCATTACCCTATTGAATTCTCAACACTTGAAAACCCATTTCATGACATTAGGAAACTTTTGTTGATAAACCTACATTTTTAGCTGTCACAACATATTTCAAAAAATTCTTTTTGTTGGTTTTAAAATCTTTTCTAGCTCTGGGATCATTTGAAACTTAAAATTGATCTTCTCTAACTTGATGATGAGCAAGGATTTGCCGCATTTTCCTGTCTGATTAGGCTGCTTTTCTTATTGTGAAAGTTAAAGTATGCCTTATAACAAACAAAGATATGATGGACAAACCATGCTTTGTGTAAAAAATCCAAAGTGAGGGGATTTAGTCATCATGGAGTTTTGATCTGCTAGTAGTTATTATGTGCTTTTTATGTGTTGTTGTTGTTGTCATTGACTTGGAAGTGCTAGTAAGGAGGTGTCATTTGTAAGGGCTTGCTACCCACCAAAATGGGTAACCCTATTGGAGAAAACTTTTCTCCTATCCTTCATAGCCAACGGGTCAACCACATAGCCAACAACCCTTGATAGCCACCACTAGCTGATGATATGCCATATATCTTCAATGCTTGCATTAGCCATATGCTTATCACCCATTTGACATGAGCACATGGATGAAGGTGGGTTTCCACTCAAAACGCTCTTTGGTTATTTTGCAATCGAGTGCTTATGCTTTGTTTGTTCTTGGGCATTTGGTATGGATGTTAGGGTGATTTCTAAGAAGGATTTAGGTTTTGGCTGTGATTTTATTCTCTCACCTTAAATCTGGGGTTGATCTTTGGTCCTAGTCCCGTGGGACCTCCCCTAATGGACCAGTGGTTATAGGAGGGGCATTACTTGGGAAGCCATGATTGAGATATCGTAGTTCCATCTATTCCTATGCCATCCTTAACACTTTCCATCATACATTACAAGCCCTTATCTAACATCTATTCCTTGGGTTCAACTAACCATTGTTTCTTGGTTCTTTGGGATTTGGCACCCATGTGCCCACATACCTAGGTAGGGCTTGGAAACTTTGCCCTAAGAGGTTGATGCCATTGAAAATTGATAACTCAGGGATGAATTTCTAAAAATAGAAAGTCTAAGAACAAAAAGTCTAAAAATAGGAAGCCTAAAAATAGAAAGTCTAAAATAGAATAGAAAGTCTAAAAGTAGAGAGTCGAAAAATAGAATTGCTAAACATAGTAAATCAGCTTGAATCAATTGGTAATCAAATATTGTTAATGGAAAATCCCTTTTGATCAGTAATCAATCCTAAGAGTTCAATCTCAACTTAATATTTTATCATTAATATTATTATTATTCTTATGATACTATTATATTATTGAAAAGAAATTCAAGTCACGCAATCATGGCTCTCAATAATGTTCTCTTACACTCTCATTATTGGCATGACATATTCCTCTTACACTCTGATTAATGCTCTTACACTCATTAAAGCACGTCATAAAAGATTCTCTTACACTCAATAAAAGCATGTCATAAAAAATTCCTCTTGCACACTCTTTAATGCATATGTTACACTCTTTCTTAAAAGCATAAGTTACAAAGGCATACATACCTCCTTAATGGCATGAGTTACATTTCCTAAATGGGCATATGTTGCTCTTCCTCTTAGAATGTGAGTTACTTCGCCTTTATGGCGTTGATTTGTTGCTCCTCCTATATATATGTGCCTCATTCTTTCGCCCCTCACTACATGTGCATTGTGAAAGAATAATTCAAACTTGAGAGAGAGTTGAAGAAGAATGTGAGAGAGAGACTTGGAGAGTAGGAGCAAAACTTGGCGAGCCAAGGTTGATTCAGTGCTTCATTGTTTTAGTGTTGATTCAGTTGAAGGGAAGGTTGATTCAGTATGTGCATTTGCTACTACTACCGGTGATATTCATGCTACAACTTGTTCAAATTTGGGTGAACTTACTCGTTTTCTTGATCTCTCATTGTACTTTGTATCTCTGCTGAACAATTGATTTTTAATAGAGGAAGAATCTGGTTGGGTTTCCCCCTTGTGGGTTTTGCCCTGGTCATTGGAGTCTGGACCTAAATTCTCTGTGTCTCATTTTGTTCTTGCTTGTCTTCTGTTGTGCATTTGATTTATGTTCTATCTACAATTGCTTATCTAATATTGAAAATAAAGAAGTTTTGTCATAAGTTATTTTTATAGCATAGAATATCAAAATTTCAACATGGTATCAGAGCTTTGGTGAAGACAAGCTCGAGAAGACAAATTTCATTTTCAACTCTCTTTTTGTTGAAATATCTTTTGCTGTCCGCTCCATTTGCAACGCTCTTTTTGCTGAAATATTTCTTGCTGTCCACTCCGTTTTCAACTCTCTTTCTTTTGAAATATCTTTTGCTGTTCACTCCATTTGCAACTCTCTTTCTACTAAAATATGTCTTCTTGTTCCTTCTACTTGCTACTCATTTTCATCTAAAATTTCTCTTTCTTTTTGCTGCTGATATATCTTATTTACAGTTGAAATATCTCTTGCTGTCTTTTTCTATTTATCGCTGAAATTTACTGTTGAAATTTTACTACGACAGTTCTTCCAAGATTTCAAGGAACCCAAGATATGTTAGTAATTTGGCAGATAGTAATTAAAGTGTTGCATGTGTTTAATAGTTGTAGTTTTGGTACTTGTTAATGCATGCAAAAATAAAGAGTAGTTTTACTTCTGTTTATGCATGTGCAAGAAAGTGTTGTCTTGAAAATAAGTATAATGCATATAAGGTTATGAAAAAATAACTAATAGAAATTAAACACTGAAGATAGGGGGATTTTGATTCTCTCACATTATATGAGAAAGGTCATAATTTTACGAGTTTTGGTAATTTTGATATTAGAGTTTACTAACAATAGTAGTTGTAGGTAAGAATCATGACTCTCGCAAAAGATTAAATGATTGTTTTCTAAACTAACCTCTTTTTCAGCGATCAAAGATAGATTATAACTAATATCATTGCAGACAATGAAGTCAATATGTATAATTATTATTACATGCTTTCTATTTAGGATCAAGATTTGAAGATCTTTATAAAATCAATGGAAGGCCTATCCATGCATTGATTCATGATAAGTAATCATCATTGTAAACTATGGCACCGAGAGTTGCTCATCTTCACTATAAAGCATTACCTCATGTGAAAAAGATGGTTTCTAAAAAACCTGAGATTAGAGTGGATCATAATGGAGTTTTCCAAGTGGTGTTCAAGAAGATGCATTTCTTCTACAATGGTAAGTTATAGAGGCCGGATCAAGAGGGAGCTAACAACTTCCTTCAACCCCCCTTAAAAATAAGTATTTTTAAGTCTTATGTTGTTTCTTTGTGTCACTGTTGTTGTTTAGATTTATCTTTATAGATCATTGGTTATTCTTCTTACATGAGGATTTGAATGATTCTTTCACTAGCTTCTTGATGAGGATGCGATCAAGGAAAACAAATCTTGAAGATCATCAGGGTGCAGAATAGTGCAAGAAGAGTAAACTCCAAGAGGAAGCTGGTGTAAGGATAATGAAGGAGCCTCTCTCACATTTAGAAAGAAAGGAATACCTGCCTCATCACCATATATACTTTCATTATATTTATTTACTTTGCGACTATTGCTCTTTCTCTTATTCTGGGATCAACAAGTACATTTGATGATTGTGAGAACCAAGTCCTTTGTATCAAGATTGAGGAAGATGTCGAGCTATCCCATGATATGAGTGGACATGAAGTAGACAAGAGCTCAAGACTTCTGCAAGGATTCTGGAATCAAGAAATAGACCACCGTACTATATAACCCACAACAAAATGGGCACTTAAGGATCTTTGACTGCCCTGTCTACTTTCATGTGTCAAAGGAAAATAGTACCAAGATGGAAGCTTCTATTAAGAAAGGTATGATTGTTGGTTATTGTGAAAATTCTAAAGCTTATAGTTGATATGTGCTCGGTAAAAGAACTATAGAGTTTAGCAGAGATATAACATTTGATAAAGATGCAGCTCTTCGAAAACCGATAGACACTCTTTGTCCTGCTAATGTTGAAAGACATGATGATGCCTTGGATGCACAAGAAGGTCTTGAGCCTAACCCTGATCTTGTTGAACCCATGGATCCTATGGATCCTTTGGATCCTTTGGATGATCCTCCGTGTGATCCTTTTGCTAAGAGGAGACCTTTATGGCTTCGTGATACCCTTCAAGATGTTGATAAACATGCTGCTCCCAAAGGAACCTTCAGAGAAAGCAAGAAACCATGCTGGTTCCAACGATATGTTGTAGTCATGAGCAACATTATTCAAGTTGAACAATGCACTTTTAGAGAAGCTGTGAAAGATCAAGTATGGAAAGATGTAATGGCCGAAGATCATGAGTCCATCATACATAATGATGTATGGGAAGTGGTTCTAAGACCCCAAGGTAAATCTGTTCTGTCTTTTAAATGGTTGTATTCAAAAATATAAAGCTAGATTTGTGGCCAAAGGTTTCTCTCAAAAAGAGGGAATAGACTCTGATGAGATTTTTGCACGGGTTGCTCGATATACAACCATTCAATCGATTGTGGCTCTAGCTGCAGGCCAATGATGGTCTCCTTCACCAAATGGATGTGAAGGCTGCTTTTTTGCATGGCTTCCTCGAGGACAAAATATTTGTGGAGCAACCACAAAGCTTTGAAGTACATGACTAGAAAACTCATGTGCAGACTGAAGAAAGCCTCTATGGTTTGAAGCAAGCTCCAAGAGTTTGGTATGCCCGCAAGTTTATATAGGGCGATGGATGAATCTCCCCTATGATGATTCTTCTTCATTAGAGTGAGACGTCATTGTTCCAGATGATACAAAGCAGAGATGAACGGAGATGAGCAAAGAAAGCATAGATCTTTATTGTAGAAAAAAATTCCTCCCTAGCTGAGAGGGAGTGTTGAAAATTGGCAACTTAGGGATGAATTTCTAAAATAAAAAGTCTAAAAATAGAATTTCTAAAAATAGGAAGTCTAAAAATAGAATAGAAAGTCTAAAAATAGAATTTATAAAGATAGTCAATCACCTTGTATCAATTGGTAATCAAGTATTGTTGATGGAAAATCCTTTCTAATCATTAATCAATCCTAATAGTTCAATTTTGACTTAATATTTTATCATTAATATTATTATTATTCATATGATACTATTATATTATTAAAAAGAAATTCAAGTCACTCAATCATGGCTTTCAATAATGTTCTCTTACACTCTTATTATTGGCATGGCATATTCCTATTACACTCTCATTAATGCTTTTACACTCTCTTACACTCATTAAAGCACGTCATAAAAGATTCTCTTACACTCAATAAAAACATGTCATAAAAGGTTCCTCTTATGCAGTCTTTAATGCATATGTTACACTCTCTCTTAAAAGCATAAGTTACAAAGACATGCATACCTCCTTAATGGCATGAGTTACATTTTCTAAATGGGCATGTGCTACTCTCCCTATTAGCATGTGAGTTACTCCTCCTTTATGGCATGGATTTGTTGCTCCCCCTATATATATATTTGTGCCTCATTTTTTCTCCCCTTACTACTTGTAATTCGAACTTGAGAGAGAGTTGAAGAAGAATGTAAGAGAGAGACTTCAAGAGTAAGAGCAAAAATTGGTGAGCCAAGGTTGATTCAGTGCTTCAATGTTTCAGTGTTGATTTAGTTGAAGGGAAGGTTGATTCAATGTGTGCATTTGCTACTGCTACCACTGATATTCATGCTACAACTTGTTCATATGTAGGTGAACTTACTCATTTTCTTGATCTCTCATTGTACTTTGTATCTCTGCTGAACAATTGATTTCTAATAGAAGAAGAATCTGGTTGGGTTTTCCCCTTGTGGGTTTTGCCCCTAGTCATTGAACCTAAATTCTCTGTCTCATGTTGTTCTTGCTTGTCTTCTATTGTGCATTTGATTTATGTTCTATCTACAATTGCTTATCTAATATTGCGACATAAAAAAGTTTTGTCATAAGTGATTGTTACAACATAGAACATTAGAATTTCAACAAATGTAGCTAAAAGAAACAAAGAAAAACATATCATGGACACAAGAAAAATAAAAAAAAAGAAAATCAAAATGCAAAAGATGGCTAGGGACATACAAATTAGCACATGGGCTAAAGTCTAGCATGAGCTCTACCTCACTCATTATGACCATCAACCAGTTCTTGAGCACATGTTGCTCCATCACATTAAAAGAAGGAAACCTTGTATGTCCCAACCCCATTGAGTGATGAATTGACTCATCGTTAAGGGGTAAAACAACTGCCACATCATTCAAAGCAAGCTCTAACCCTTGAGCTATGAGCAGTAATACAAAGAGAAATCAAGAAAAAGTAAAAGATGCTCAAGAGGGTGGAAAAACAAAGGCCTAGTTGGTAACTCGTGCATCCACAAATGCTCCCTCCTCACATTTGTACACTTAGGATGTGGATACTCCCTTCAGTCGGTCCCTTTGACCATGGCACTTGGCCATGAAGTCTTGTCCCCTTGATGATTATCATTATTATTCACTAACACCTATCAATTGAAGGCTTGATTGAGGAAATGTTACTTCCCCTTAGGGGTTGGAAACACCAAATAGGGTTGTCCTTTAGCCAATCCTACCTAGGGAGAAAACACCATTGCGGGTTCAAGGCCCTGAATTTGGAAGGGGATTCTTACCTAAAGTATTGAATAACCCATGGGCCATGACATTCAAGCTTGGTTCACTTAGATGTAACAATGATCTTTGTCTCTAATGATGTGGTTGCTTTCACTAGAATATGTGTTGTGATTATTAGGTGTTTCACTAGCCCATGTCTTCAACATCTTATCCATGGGTACCTAGGCTATTAGAGAAGTATATTGGCACCAACAAGTGAAGTGTTGAGACTCCTAGGCCTCCTAGTAGCAACATCATATCACCTATGTTCCAGGGCACCTCCTTCACCTAGGATGTTGTACCACTTTGAACTGGATTTGATGATTGTTCAAGATGACACACCTTGACCCAACACGACTCTAGGTCGACCTTAGCACCAATTGATGGATGGCCACTGATTCAGGGGCCCAAATGAGCATGGTCTCAGCTTCAAAGACTAGGGAGGGCTAGTTGCGTTTGAAAAGCCCTCAACGTTGGAGCAAAGATGGACACTTTGAGTAGTGGGAGACCCATGGAGACCACATGCCCAACTAAATCTTGGCACCATAGGAAGCCATTAAGGTGGATTCATATTGATTTTTACATGCTTCTACATCACCCTGGATGCCTCATAGCACTTGGACATGGAATTTGGAGCCTATTTTATGCATGATGTCAACGGTAAAAGGCTAGCAACTCACACATGTGGGCTTATTAGAGCATTTATGATTGAAGCTAGTGGGTTGGCTTGTAACCCAAACATATTTTGTGATTAAACTTGTTTTAGGGGTGTCATTAGGCTAATATTAGGTCCTACTCATATAATAGAGGAGAGGCTCATTCATTCTATCTGTTGGAAATACTGAGAGGGGGGTGAACCAATATTTCCTTTAATTGTCACAATTGGTTAGTATATTCCTTTGAATTTATAGCATTAACACAAACACATGAAATCATCATCACATCACATAGACAGTATGCAGGATATGTTGCTCGACAAGCTTTGGTTATGTATGGTTTACATACAAATTTAGCAGTTGAACTGGAAAGAAGTACAAGAGTCCCCAAGGGGTTTTACCAACAAGGCTAGAGCCTAGAAGGAAGCAAAAGCTCTTTAAATGAGTTAGGGTTCACGTACTAGGGACAATGACCCAACTACAACAAGCTGCTACACTAACACTGTTCACTGCTGCCACTACTGTCCACTTCTGTCCATTGCTACTGCTGTAACTGCTACTGTTGTCACTGCTGCCACTCACTGCTACCCTTGTTGCTACTACTGCCACCCACTTCTGTCACTGTGTTTCACAAAGTCATTGTTATATATATTTCATACAATCTAATTGTCATGTGACACTTTCACAAGGTTGCTGCCATCATAATATCGCTGTGAGAACAAGGAGATCATGCTGCTTTATAGCATGAAGACTCTCAACCATACCTCCATATCATTGTCATAGAAAACTGTCACCATAAATGTCATTGTCATACTAGGTCACTCTCGAGTCTCAGCTCTACCATTACTGCACACATCATTCGGTCACTGCCATAATACTACATAAGGGTTACTGCCATGTTGTTATATATCAAGATCACTTTTGTCATATATCATTTTAACTGTCACATATCAAGGATCACTGTCACCATCAGTGTCACTGTTACTGCTCAAGGTTACTGTCATCCAATGTATAAGCATCACTGGCTCTAGTATTAGGGTTTCAATCAAGAGTCACTGGTATACAAGGATTTTGCCATATCAAGGTCATTGCAATATCTCATCATTGCACACATATCAAGTTCATTGCCACACATCAAGAACCTTATCCTTGAAGATCATTGTCATAGATCTAAATTAAGGACACTGTCAAGCTCACTATCTTGCTGTCATACTGACCACTGTCTCACTGTCTATCATATTGCCACCTTTCAATACTGTGAAATATTACTGTCAGATAGCACAATCACTAGATCACTGACATCCTATAGAGTACACACCACTGTCAACACATAATCACTGTCAAGGCACACCCCATTGTTAATATCAATGCAGGATTATCATCACATCAAGGATCACTCTCATGTTAAGAATACTGTCCTATCAGGATCAAAGGTTACTGCCATCAAGGTTTCACCACAACCAACAAGGTCATTTGTCACATTTAGGTGTACATAGAATGAACACCAGTGTGAGCTTCACCAAACATCTTCAAGCCTTTATACTTCAATCTCAATTGCAAAGAGATAATAATATCCTTACAGCCTGTTACAGAATGTGATGTCAAGATTATTGCCATACAGGGTTATAGTCATGCTATTGTTGCTGTTATATCAAAGATTATTGTGTTAAAACATCATTGTTATACTGCCCAGACAACATTAGCATGCAACCTAGATAACATCACTGTCTAATCAATTGTTGCTGTCACAAGGTCTCTGTCAAGTCATCATATCACTGTCATAACGGGCTTCTTCACTCAGGTAATCAAACCCTAACTATACAATTTATTGTCTTTCTGTCAAAACAAGCTTCACTACTGTCATCACTGTCATCAAGGTTCTCTTTCATGTGCCAAGCACACTGTCAAGGAGATTAAAGGTATTATGCTAATGTTCCAAAGCACAAAACAAGTCACCACAGGAAACTCTTACTAGTTGCCCAGAAATTCCATACGAGCTGCCACTGAAGCTGTTACAATGTGAGATTTGCTCCTTGCATTAGGTTTTCTGTTAAAATTGACAACTAGGGCCAAATTCCACTATTGGACAGCTCATTTGTTGGAAATAATTATTGCATTGAATTCCTCTTTTCGAGAGGATCAAAATCAACTTAAAGATCACCAAATTTGGCTAAGGAAAAAATTATTTATTCAAAATAAATTCTACAAGTCATGACCTTATCAAGGCGGGAAAAATTGAAAATTTGAAATTTGAATTTGCCTCCACAAGTGTCAAGGTCGGCTTCAACTTCATAACGACAAATCATCATGTCTAATTGTATATAAGGGCATCCTCCATCCTCATATCTTGACATCCAAAAGGGGTTCCAAATATGTCTGAGATAGTCGAACTCTTGAGGAGGATTGTTAGGTCCCTGTAATACTAGTGTATTCCCTTATTATTATTGTCATTGTAGCCCCTTATTGTTATTGTTGTGCCCATGTTGTTTCCATATTGTTATTATTGTGCTCCATAGAAGCCCACTATTGTTATTGTTGTGCCCTTACATTATTATTGTTATGTTGACTCTAATTATATTGTGACCCCTTAGACTCTCATATATAGAAAGGAGGTATTTTCATTTGTATCATCCAAAAATTGTTCATTTGTGTAACGTAAAGGAGGTTGCCCCCTCGAAGAGGTTGATTTTGAAGTCGTTTATCTATCTTTTCTTCTATTTTGTGAGCTGGTTGCATAAAATTTGGTATCAAAGCTTTGGATTCTAGGGTTTCGTTACTTCAAATTGGTCATCGTGGCATTTTCGCTATAACTTTTTTTTACAAAGTTTCAGAAGCTGAAATTAAAACCCATTTGAGTTGAAATCTTGATGAACCTCAGATACGGATTTCAGATCTTGTCTCGCTATATTTTTGGAGATATGATCCAAGGAACTTAGGGTTTTTACAGGCTCCCGAATTATATCTGAAACAGGTGACCTAGGGAAAATCGTCATAACTTTCTCTCTGAGCATCAGATTGAAATTTCATAAAAAGGTACAGAAAGAAGACATACTCTAGTTTTCTATGTATCATTTCTGGGTCCGAAGGTTGAAACAGTGACACAGGGCACTTTGTACAATTTCGCTCTATTGAACTAGTCTATAATCCGGTCATCGTGGGAGATTTGGAATAATTCTTGGAGAATCCAATATTGATCATGTTGATCTAGATTGTCATTGATGTCAATATGGAAATATTCTAGGATACTAAATGATGATATGAAGCCAAGGAGAAGCAGAGCAGATCCGTGAAGAAATAGGAGCAAGGAGCCAAGGAGCAAAGCCATTAGGGAAATCATTGGAAGCCATTGGAAGTCAAGAACAGGAGCAGTCAAAGAAGAGCTATTGGAAGAGTTCATCGGAAGCCATCATGAAGCCAAAGCATAAGAGTAAGAGGTCATTGGAAGCCACGAGAAGAAAAGAGGAACACATCGGCAGAGGTGCATAAACAGTGTTAACGGAGGAGTTAACAGTAATATCGCATGAAATACCAGAGAAATATCAGAGGAGTAAACATATCGGAGGAGTATTCCAGAATATCAGAGGAGTTAACATATTGGAAGAGCGGGGGTAGGAAAGTACGGACTTCCTTGATCGTGGTTGAAGTCTTGCACTCAATCCTAGCCGTCGATCTCATAGTCAACCCTCAGATCACGGTCAATTGCGGGGGTTAAGGCCAGTTTTTAATCCATGTGCCAGTCGAAGTCTTGCAAACCATCGATTGAGATAACATTGTGGGCCCACTGCACCATTATAGTATGTCCTAAAGAAATCACATCACCATACCGCAAGTGTTTAAAGCCTTGTCACGTTAAAACCTCCGATCGCGATATTATTACGGACCTGATTGCTCCATTATAACACGCCCTATTGTAATATCGCATCCGCTGTATCAGAACTTTCATATCGCAATTCATAAATGGATGTCACATTAAAGACTGCGATTGCGATATGACCCAACTGCACCACTATGATATAACTTAATATAATATCGCATCGGTTGAATCACAAAGTTCAAAAGGGATGACATGTTAAAACCATCGTTTGTGATAAAGTTGTGGACCCGATTGAATTATCAAAAGAAGCTTATTGGAATATCGCATTCATCGCATATCGCAAATTTTGAAGAGATGTAACGATGGAAAACCGCCGATTGCGATAAGGTTGTGGACCCGACAGGTTTATTAACAACTGCTTTAAGACCATATCGCATTCGTTCCGTCGGTAGTAGTGGAATCACTATGTTATGTGCAAACCTCCAAAAATTGCGATTGCGATTAAGGTGATGATGTGGCTAGTGGGACCATCCATTATATGGTTTTAACTATGTTGATATGTGAATATAGATGATGTTGATATCGGAGGACAAAGCACACTTGTAAAACCTCTGATTTTCCTGAAAGTTGCGATTGCGGGATTAAAGGAATGACGTGGCACGTGGGATCTCCAATATGGGTATAACCTCTCTTGTGATGCGATTTCCGTGAATAATTAAGTCTGTGGATGAAAGGGCCTCTCTGATATAATTCTAATATGCAACATTTATTGTAATTCGGCCTCTCTTCCAAATGAACGTGTCTTTTGAGTATTGGTGAACTCGAAGAGATAGAGGAAGCCGAAGATCGAGAAGCCAAAAGGTCGAGCTAGCGCAGAGGAAGCCGAAGATCAAGCGAGTGAAAAAGGGAGCCAAAGGTCAGGTGTATCAGGCATCTATAACAGAGAACAAGAAAAGGTTCACATGTTGTGAACTGGAAGAAATAGAGAAAGCTGTAGGTCCAGCAGGACAAAAGCAAGCTGTAGGTCTAGCAGGACAAAAGGAAGCCGAAGGTCCAGTAGGATAGAAGGAAGCCGAAGGTCACAACAGGAAGAAGGAAGCCGAAAGGGCCAGCGGAAGACGAAGATTTGTTTGACCTCGAACCAGCCAAGTAAGTTTTTATCAGTCATCAGTTGAAGGGAGCAATAGACAACACTAGCGTTGAAGCATTTGTGAGTTTGTCCCTTGGAAGTAAGATACCGCAGCAGTCACTCCTGAAGCATTTACGGTGACTTTGAGAACAGAGGCTTGAAACAGAGAGTTGTTTTTGTGCAGAGCTTAGTGCAGTTCATCGTAGACACATTGAAGTTGTGTGAAGACTATTGTAGATCATGATGGTTATTTGAAATCATCATGAGGTAACTTTGCAGACTTTGTGTGGGCAATATGAAGAGTTGTGAAGACTCCTTCATATGAAGACAGGTTGCCATTGATGATGTAACATGGAGACTACAGTGAAACTGTAGATTGACAGAATTCAGTGAAGAAGATTTTGGGAGCAGAGAATTACTATCAAACATATCTAGACAAAATATAGCAGTGGGTTGGAGCCTCAAACAAACAAGGTTGGTGCCTTGACAGGATAGGGTTGGAGCCCTTAGAGTTGGTGCCTCAGAATTGGAAGGATTGGTGTCCTTGGAGTTGGTGCTCCTAAACATAAGGTTGGTGGCTTGAGAAGATAGGGTTGGTGCCCTAGAGGTTGGAGCCTCACAAAAGACCAAGTTGGTGCTTGGCAACAGATTGGAGCCTTATATATATTGTATTTGATTTATTGTAAAGATTATATTAATAAAAGCGTTTATTCCTATTGTGCATTTTGTGTTCTAAATATAAATGAGTTAATTGATAAAAATAACAATTGAAAAGGAATACTGATTCACCCCTCCTCTCAGTATGTCCAACAGATCAGATTTACGAGGTTGGAAAGAGGACTCAGAGTGCTACAACAAGATGAAATTTCAGACCTTGGAGATCCGAAATTACAGAGATACAATAGATTCAATATTGAGCTCCTACAAAGCAAAAAAATGTGTGTAGTTTTTTAAAATTTTGCATAAGTTTGGTTTGAAAAATTAGTTTGAAGGAATTCAAAGGGCATAGTGAAGCATAATTATCAATGATCATTAATTAATGCCCTGAAGAAATAAAATGGGAACACCTAGTAAGCAACTTGAAAGCTCTAGCATGACTCATGAAGAAGAGAAAGAAATGCAACATGATATGTCAAAATTACGAGACCAAGTGCAACAAATTTCACTCTCACAAAAAGTAATAGAAGCTAAGATGGATGGTTGAGAAGTAAACATTGAAGATTTGAAGAAAGACATGGAAGGTTTGAAAGGAGGTTTGGCAAATTTGCTACAAGAAATGCTTTCTAATGGCGAAAAGGTAGTAGAGGAAACTCATAATGAGAACAAAATAAATGTTAGTCATGATTTCATAGACTCTTATGTTGGATTGAAGACCCACCATGTTCCAAAGATCGATATGCGGAAGTTTGATGGCAAGGATCCCGTAACATGGATACTATAGATGGAGCAATATTTCGATCTCCATAATGTGCAAAACACACAAAAGGTACGCATTGCGACTTTATATTTGGAACCCAATAAGTTTGTATGGTATCGATGGCTTTGCTCTCGTAAACAAATTGTCACTTGGGCAATTTTTACGGAAGAAATGATAGCACATTATGAGGATACAAAAAACAACACCGTTTTTAGCCAATTGATAAATCTCAAACAAAAGGGTTCAATGGTGGAGCACATTGAGGACTTCCAAAAATTAAATATGAGGGTAAAAGATATTTCGAAGGAGCATAGGATTGATGTGTTCATAGGGACTTTAAAGGATAGCATCCAACATGAGGTGCGCCTTTGGGAACCTGCTTCATTGGAGAAGGCATTCAGGTTGGCAAGAAAAATTGAAAGCAAAATTATGGCAACAAGGAAGCCTACCAATCACAACTATAAAGATAGAAGTGTTGTTTCCCCTAGGCCTTCCACAACCTTCAAGGTTGACACCACAACAATTGGAAGAAAAAAGAGAAAAGGGCTTTGTTACAGTTGCGATAGAAAATACACTAAAGGTCATAAGTGTGTTGAGAAGAAATTATTTTACATAGATTGTGAAGAGGAAGAAAAAAAGGAACAAGAAACATCAAAAGAAGAGGATACACACCAGGAACAAACCCTAGAGAAGGAAGAAATGAATCCGACCATATCTTGCAATGCATTGGCCGGAATTACCACTCCTCAAACTATCAAGATAGAATGACATATAAAGAAGAAAAAGGTAATAGTGTTGATTGATTCGGGCAGTACCCATAATTTTATTCATTGTAAGATAACGAAGGAATTGAATTGCTTCCTATATCCAACACTAGAGTGTCAAGTGATGGTTGCAAATGGAGGAACCATAAATTGCTCTGGAAAGTGCCATAATATCAAGCTATCTATGGGAGAGAATACGTGTTGAATAGTCCAATGCTTTCCATTCCAATGGGTGGTGCTGATGTTGTACTAGGAGTCCAATGGCTACAATCTTTGGGTACGATAGTTTTTAATTTTCAAGAACTTTTCTTGAATTTTTTTCCAGAAGGAAAGGAAGTTGAATTAAGAATGAAGGATGGTTTGTTTTGGGTTTCTTCTTCAGCAACTAGGGCCGAGATTCCTTAGTTAGATAGCTGCAGGACTTGATGAAATCTCTGGGCCACTTGTATGGGTAATCCTGTCTTTATAGGTCCGAATTAAACCTTTGGAAGTCAGGCCGAGTTTGGGTATTGTCTCCGAGCTGAT
This sequence comes from Pinus taeda, assembly GCA_000404065.3. Lineage (NCBI taxonomy): Eukaryota > Viridiplantae > Streptophyta > Pinopsida > Pinales > Pinaceae > Pinus > Pinus taeda. Next base: position 260,588 of record APFE031221513.1, on the reverse strand, counting down.
CTATGGTCAATTTGAGGAAGAATTTCTCCCTTTTTGTGGTCGCACTTTAGATCTACTACTCCAGGTAGGTCCGCAGGCATGCATCATCTTAGACAAAGGAGCCGAGAAGCCTATCACGGGTTCAGATGAGTTCTAAGGGTAAGCAAAGGGCATCATCATGCATTCCTAGAGAGGCCGCAATTGAAATGAGGAGTTTTTGGGGCAGCTAGGTGGGGCAATTGTGATTTACGGGAAACCCTAACCAGTCCAAGCTTCATTAGTTGCATTTCATAATTGCGTTGGGCCATCTGCTTGTTTAGGGCAGCAATATTGGATCTACAAAATTGGCAAGTCATTTTGATTTATTGTACTCTCTCTGTGTGCTGAACATTTGATATAAATAATAAGAAGATTTGATCAATGGTTTTCCCCATCTTGGGTTTTTTCCCTGGCTTGAGCCAATTTTTGTGTTCTCTTGTTTTGGCTTGTCTTCTGCATATGATTACTCATGTTCTTTCTTCAATTACTGTCATTGAATAATAGTTTATGTGATTGCTATTAAACGAAATGGAATTAATCTTGGGCTCATATGAATCACTGAAGTAATTTTCCATGCAAAGAACATCTTAACCTAAAATTAACAACTTCCTAGGCCTTCGTATGTTTGCTCTAATCCACGATCAAACGTATGGATATGTGTATACCCAAAGGTTGTTGCAAAAGCTATTTCAGTTAGGCAATTTCCTCAGATTACATTCATCCCTTCAGGAGCGTAACCTAATTGCTGTTCCACAGATCGAGGCATGCATAAATAAATACTTAGATTCTTTAATCACTTTTCCTCAAATATAAAGAAGGTACAATTTTAGGTTGTAATCAAGTCTTCTTTTGATATGTTCTTGTTCCATAGGGCTGAGATCAATTTGCTGCATTCAATTCATGTGTAGAAAAGTCAATGAAGCTGCTTGATACAGAGATATATCATTTGCAATAGTAGTTTGAATCCCAACAAATAGAATGGACCCCAGGGCCCTTCATTGACATCAAAGTTAAAACAAGCCACAATAATTTAGGATAATTCTCTGTTCATAGTTCGAATTTTTTTGCATAGGAGATAGAACTTAGTCACACCAAAGAATCACCAAAAGTATGCCGCAGAGGAATAGGCTTTTGTTTTGAAGGCCGAAAAGCTTTTGCATAGAAGTATTGCCGTAAGATGCTTCTGATCATGACCTTTGGTCCTTGGTCTAATTCTGCTGCATAAGGTGAATATAACTTGCTTCAATGAAGACTGAATAGCCTTGGCAAACTTTCAATTCAACCAACTTCAAAATGCGTCCTTCACATATGATAATTTTGGTAGACCTCGGTTCCTTTCAAAAATACCAATCCGGTAGAAAAGAAGACCTCCTTAGGTTCAACTTTGGTCTTTCACTTGCAAGAGATTAGGAAACCCAACGATTTCCAAAACTCATAGAGGTTAAAGACAGAATTTGTCTTAAGGAGACCCGAGACCTGCAAAGAAAGCCAACGAATCCCTGAAAGCCACAAGTCAAAATAAAACGAATCAAAGCCTTATTAAGCCTACTGGTCGTAGATGAAGAATCAAAGATAAATCATTTAATTGAACACAAGGATCATAATGCCCTTGTTTATATAGATTTTCAGAGGTTTCTTTTGGAGTAGACTGTCTTGAGGGTTTGGAGGGAATTTTAATTTTAAAATTCAAATTAAAGTACTCCCTCCAATTTGAACCATTCAATTAAATGACTTTTGGACCACATTAAATTTATCCTCAATAATTTTTTTTTAATTGAAGAACCCTTCTTGACCTAATGATGCATACCATAGACTTCAATACTTAAATCATGCTTCTTCTTTTAAGGGGATGTGCTAATGCAATGTTGCCACATCATCAAACTTGTTTGGCCCTTCAAACCTATGTGCCACATCACATCACCACACCATTGAAACTGCCTTAGCTTGTTCCCCCCCAGTTTCTCTCTCACAACTTACTCTAGAGACAAGCTTCAAAATAGTTAGGAGGAAGGATACACTTAGAATAGGCATATAACTTAAAATAAACCAAGATTTTGCATCTCACCTAGATTGTAGGATTTGCATCTCATTTAGGATTGTGAAACATCCTTCAACAACAACTGTTCATCCGGTGACTTGGTAAATAAGTTATCTTAAGCAAGTAATTGACTCCATTTAAGGCATTGGTCTTTCAAGTCAAATTCAAATTAATCTTCAACTTGCTAAAATTAACCAAGTTTCTAGGCCATTCAGTTGTGTTTCCCAAATTTGTTGGTTGCCAATGAACCTTCCATATTCACATTTCATAAGGACTACTCCCCATAGCTTCCTGTAGGGAGACAACTAGAACAAGGAGGGCGGGGATTAGAGTGATAGCCCTTGCCCTGAGCATTGTTGCATCTTGCATATATAGTTTGGGCAACAATAGTTACAATCCACTTCAAGGGAGTAACCTCCTTTTACAATGAATACAATGTGTAAAACTATATTTGATGATCCTAAGACTAGGTCTCCTTGGTGTATATATGAGAGAAAGGGTGCTATTATAATGAAATGGCTCAATGAAAGGTTCTAGCTGACATACTAATAAAACAATAGAAATGTACTAAGTCAATATCTAGGGCTTGCCAGTTGGGTTTATCTTAGGCGGTTGGAAGGAATGATTGGGATCCTCCCCACCCAGGTTCATGACGAGCTATCATGTAATGGCTTCGAGTCTTCTTGTTGAATAATGTATAGTCCTGTGAGGATCAAAACACATATATTCACCATATGGAATATAAAGGTATTTTTCACGTGAAAAAAAACTCAATCTCTAGGGCTTAATAAGGGGTTTTAGGGTTAACATGGGGCTTGTCTATGGTTTAGCCCTTGTTGGAGGACAACATATTGCTTAGAGAAGCACTTGACATAAGGACAACTTGACATGGAGGGCACACCACCTTGGGGCTGTACAAACCCTATTGTGCCATTTGTTATTTTTTGCTTAGTGTAAAACTCCACTTAAAGCTTTGTCATTGACTTAGCCTGGGGTTTACTAGTGGACTTAGTCATGTTTCATTGTTGGCCTCCCTCACCTATTCAATATATAAAGGGAAGTGTCTTTGTAATAAATGGTTAGAGATGTGATAGTTGGTGTGATGCTAGCTATGGAGGATCTTGGAAGAACAATTATTTACTCTTGTAACATGAATTGTCCTTGTGAGAAGCCATGTGCTAGAGTTACTTGGCTTGTGTGATGCAAGTAAAGAGTAAAGTTTGTGAGATGCAAGTGTGGAACTAAGGGATGGACAATTGGTACGATACTAGCTTATTGTTGATCCTTTGGAGAGCCTAGTATTGCTTGGTGGGATGCCTTGTTAGGCCTTGTTGTTGTTGGATAGGGTTCACATTGATAGTTGATGCCCTAGTTAGGGTTTGGAAAACTTTTGATAATTCCTTTATTGGGATAAACCTGAAGGATTTGTACTGGCTTTGTATAAGCCAAGGTGTTTTACTTTATCTTCATATTGTGATAATAAGGAGTTGCACTGCTGCTGTCCTAAATTCTCTTATTGCTGATCTGATTTTAGATCTGGTTTTCATGTGTTTTGAGCAAGCCTTGTGGCCTTTTCGATATGCTGATTTACTAGGATAGCAAGGTTGAAATGTTGAGTGATTTGGGATGCCTTACATGGAACTTTAGGTTTAAAATGTGCTGTTATATTTTGCTGTCAATGAATGTAATTTTTAGATCGTTATACTCGATTAGGTCATACCCTAAGGGGTGGTGGATTGATCTGGTGTTGAGATATTTGGCATGTTTATCTATTTGAACTTACCTAGATTAGTGGAGGACAGATGTGAGATATTTGTATGTGTATTTATGATTATTTCAATTCAGCCCTAAGGTTGAAAGTTTTATGTGATAAATTTTTGACCTTATTGACATGAGGTGAAATCTTTTGAACTGGGTAAAGTGCAGATATCGTAGTGAAGATTGCCTTGTTTTTGAAATTTCTACAGCATAGTCATATATGCTTTTGTATTATGTTAGTCTAATCATCAGCATAGTCATATAGGTCAATTTGGTTATTACTGCAGACTAGCAAACATTTATTCTGTTGTATTTAATATGTGATAGTGGTATTATATGTAAATATCTGAGAATTGACAAGAAAATAGAATCATAAATACAAGGTTTGAGTGAAGTTAATCCTCATTTTCATTGATCTTAGGCTAAACAAATCACAGTTTAGTTCTTTTGTACCATCTATATTTGACAATCTTGTTATATAGACCAAGAATATATCCCATATATACTTGAGTATGCTCTAGCTATCTAGTCATTACTCTACAGAACTATTATAGAACATATATAGATGTATTTTGCAAAAAGGATGGACTTAGGAGTAACTCAATGGTAGTGAAAAAATTGGACTTTGGGAAAAACTGGAAAAAAAAAATGTAAGCTGGGAAAAAATAGGCAAAGTTAAAACATCTATTTTATTTTTTGAACTATTAAAAAATAAACCAACAAAAACATCAGATAGTTTAACACTAATTTTCCCTCCTGAACACTGTTAGAAGACATGCTCTCTCTCTCTCTCTCAAACATGCAAACATCAAGGTCGGAATGAACAAAAGGAGTGTTTTCTTGTGCTTTCTTGGTGCCCTAGTGGTTTTTTGACAAAAAATGCGATTTGTCTAATTTCTTAAAAAAATTGTAGTTTTAATCTTTGATTTCTGATTTCATCATTAACTGGGCAAGTAATTGTAAAATTGTCAACTAATCGACAATTTTTGCAAGATATATACATACACCCCAATCATGTACCCACACCACATGAGAAATTTAGTAGTGGGCACCTTGGGCTATAAGCTTGGCTCCTTTTCAATTCTAGTATATATTCTTGGCATATATATATATATATATATATATATTATATATATATATATATATAATATAACTTTCTTTTTTTCTTGATAAAATGCACTTTTCGGGGAATTGATTGAGCACTTCTCTTCATTTCAAGGGTGGTGCTCAGGGTAAATTGGTTGGTTGCAGTTTTTGGCAACTTAACTTGATGGATGCATTGACAGAGGCCCACAATATTTGATAGAGGCAACAAGCCAAGGGACTTGACCCTGATACATCTTTCTTGTAACTCATAGTAGTCAATCACTTGAGCTAACCCATCAGACTATATATCCTAGTATATTTATTTATTATTTTTTTAACATAAATTGTAAATTGTGAGATTTATATTAAGTAAAATCTGCGCAAATGTCCGTAGCCAAAATACAAAATGGAGGAGCACCTTCTGAAAATATTGCAGTGGAAAACAGGGCTTTGAGTATTGTCTATGCAAAATTGGAATATAGATGTTCAAGTTTACATGATACAACATTACAAAGTAGGTTCACTAGTAAATGTTGAGTATTAGAAGAAATTTACGAAACATAAGAATTATCCAACCTAGGAGGTGAGGAGTGCCAACCATCTCAACCATTTTCTAATCCTTCTCAAGAGCCCACTCATTCATATTTGGGAGTTGAATTATTGATGGAGTTGAGTTTCCCATTCCAGATCAAGTAGATGGAGTAGTGTTCCTCATTTCAGCCTGGAGACCTAACTGGAGACTATCAATCTTGCATTAGGGTGTCCCATAATCCTCTTGAACCCATTGAAGAACATGTTTTTGCTGGATAAGTATGTCCATTGACATCTCTAGTTCTGCAACTAAGGTGGCATTTCAAACTTGCAATTGTTTAATTTCATCTTGTATGTCCACAATAATGTCCTTGTGGCAACCTATGACTCAGCTTACCTCTGAAAATTCACCATTTTCCATTTAAGCAACACCTCATATTGTCCTAGAGTGAATGATGACTGCAGTGTGACAGAAAAAACAAATAGAGGGATAAATTAAGGCCAGGTGAGTTGCATCCTTACCATATGCCACAGGGGGCTCCATCAAATTCGAAATAAGGGTGAAACTCTGCCCTCTTGTACCTTTGTCATCATTGCATGATGATGAAATTGTTGTATTGGTTGTGCCATCCTCAAAGGAGATATCCCACCGTGACCTTGTGTAGTATGTGAGAATTATGTATAGAGGGGTTGGAGCGTACCATATCAAGCCAAGTATGAGGAGGGCGTGTCAACTGTATGCTTACAATATGCCACAGGGGCTCCATCAAATTCAAAATTAGGGTGAAACTCTGCCATCTTGTCCTTGCCAGCTTGTACCTTTATCATCATTACATAATGATAAAATTGCTGTATTGGTTGTGCCATCCTTGGGGGAGATATCCCACCATGACATTGTGTAGTATGTGAGAACTATGTATAGGAAGGGTTGGAGCGTACCATATCAAACCAAGAATGAGGAGGCTGTGTCACCAATTTGATAGCTCGAGTTTGAGGACATGCTACTTGTTGATCAATTAATTTCGCCTTGGTCATTGCACTAATAAGGGATTGGTTGCTAGTAGTGCTTGGACTTAGTTGCGATCTCCCCCATTTTCCCTTGTGTTGCTAAATTGGCGTAGGCATGTGCTTGTGTGTTGAGGCTTTGAAGAACACGATAAAACTCCAGAACTGAAATAGATTTTAAAACCATATGGATCTTGTGGAATATTAAACTTGCTTTAGAATCTTGAGTGGTGCCAGCCTGAAGTTGATAGTATTTTTTGAATCACTAATGATTATTAGTTTTTGAGGCCTTAGGGAACTAGCCATATTGACTCCTTGGAGAAGGCGCTTTTGCTCGATTGTTAGAAGCCTGACCAAGACTCCAAGCGCAGGAAAATTCAATGGTTCCTCTAGGGTTAATGAGAACCCCTCCCACACCTCCTGCCATGTATATATCCTAGTATATTACTATATATATACTAGCATATATTGTTGGTATATATATCGAGATATATTTTAAATACACTATCCGGATATTTAGTTACATATCTTTGGTATTTATTCATATATCCAAAGGATATTTCCTTGATATATATATATATATATATATATATATTATATATTAACAAATACATTTGTTATATATCAAGTATGTATACCAAAAATATATCTTAGGATACCTCAGATACATATCCTAGTATATATATTTCAATATTTGAAATATATAAATACCGAGAATATAACTCAATTATTATACCAAGTATTGAGTTAAAGGTATTTTTTATCATAAAACACCAAAATTGGTACAACATCACATACCAAACCCTTATTTTGATGCTGCAACAAACCTTGCAACTTTCTAAAGCCCAAGACTAAAATATCACTACCAATGAACACAAAGGGTCGAATCAAGTCTAGTGCCCTTATAAAATTTAAGAATAGATTAGCCTTTTTCTTGTCTTGGCTGAAGAATCATATGACTAGAATAATTGGACAAGTTATAGGTTTGAATCACCTTTCTGCTCACTTCTTGAATTGAACAAATGAAGAGCTTTTTTTTTAAAACCAGAATGAGTAGATTTTTAATTTAAATATGGTGTGCCTGTTCACAAACAAAATCGGGATTTGACATGCTGATTTCCAACCTTCTAAGGACAGGTGATACATCATTTGGTTTGCATACCCACTATACAAGTGTTATCTATAGTGCATACAACAATTCCCATTCACAGATCTCTTATCACTGTAAATTCTACAAAATTGAAGCGACAAAAATTCACATTTACATTTTGTCGTTTGAAAACCAAGAGAGAACATAAAAGACTAAAAGTCTAAAAGTCTAGAGGCGGTGGACTGTTCAGGTCTAGCTCAGTGGAGACTACTTTGGCATTCTTGTATAGGTCCTGTTCAGTGAAGTCCTCGTTGTTCTTGTTGATCTCCGCCACTGTGAGTTTCAGCTGCTCAATTTGTTGACGCAGTACTTCCACTTCATCCTCTAGCTGGCGGTTTCAGTCCCTCTTCTCCAGTTGTCTCTCCTGCATTGTGATATTCTCTTGCTGCTGAAGTACATGCTGCGCTGCAAAAACGCCAGGCCTTTTCTAAATTCCAAGTGCTCTTGCTCGCAAGTGGTGCAGGTTGGCCGAATTCTCCTTTTAGCTCGAAGACTTCCAGCGCACTGCCGTCTCGACCTCGGCCTTCGACCACCCCAAGAGCTCGACCAAGGATTGTCATCTGCACTCTACCCCCTCGGATCCATCTTCTGACATCCCAGAATGTTGCAATTCCTTTTGTTCCCCTCGCTCAAGTCTAGGATGTCCTTGACACACCAGTCCACCTCACAAGCCAGCCATGCCGCCCTAAGGATATGTCCCAAGACCCCCTAACAGAACAGAAGAGTAGAAGCCTTCTCACCAGCTGCAGACTCAGAGCTGAACCAGATCAACCAGACTTCCCAATTCAGTGGAATAACATTACCAGCCCCAAAAACTGCACCTTGCCCATCAATTACACTCAGGCCCACTACACCACGAAGCTTCTCCTTCGGAATCACTGCTACAGGGTCCTGCCCCTGGACCCCCTCCTAGTCATGAAGCTTGAGAAGTTTCACAACAATTGTAGTATCAAAGACTATCGAATTCCGACAGTCCTCCCTCTGCGGGTCGACTTCAAAGCCTTTCTTGAGGGTCTGATCCAAAGTCCGCTCCCAGTTCAACAGAATAACAATTCCCAACACTGCGCTACCCCCTCAAACCAACTACAACACTTAGACCCACGTACCCCTGCAGCTTCCCACCCAAAATTTTCGACTCACCGGGCTCCCTGGGATTCTTTCCAGCAATCTAGTCCCCACTACAAACACTCAACGACCTCAGCTTTAGCCTCAAGGCCTGTGCAGAGGCCACTTCAGTAGGAAGGAGCCTTAACCCATGCAAACTTCTCCGACCATTATTCCCTTATATAGTAGTAACTGTGCTGCGAGATGTTGCAGTACCTGTTGAGGAAACTGATGCAACTATGATCCCGATGATCTTCCATTAATTTTCCTAGCATTGATCATTGTCCGTCATTCTCTTTCTGAGTTTCTTCCCACGAGTCTTCAGGATCGATCTGTGTTTAGGAAATAAATGTTGCTCCTCCGTTCCACTTATCTTGCACAAATAACCAGGGCGAAGGTACTGAAAACGTACCGAGAGATCCCTGTCATTAATAAAGATAGTATCTGGGTGACGATAACATACACGTTACGGGTGAAAGCATAGGACGCGCCTGCCACAAGGCTCTTGAACAAGCCAGGGGACACTAAGGAGATACTCTGCGGGGCCCAAGTGGCGGGGGGGTGAGGTGGTCAAGAAAGAGGAGCATGACAGAAGAGAGGGGAGGCGGAACGGAACATAAGAGGGGCGCGACAGGGGAATGTTAGATGGAAGGGATGGGAAGAATATATAGGGAGGGGGAGCAAAAGGGGGGGGAGGAAGCGGTAGGGGGGGAGGGATAAGGGGGAGGAGGGCAGACCATGGAGTCAACCCAATAAATCTAAAATCAAATTCTCTAATTTTAATGTTTGTTATCGCCCCAACAAGGCTTAGAGCAACCTCCACTATCTAGGAATTGTAAATCATTAACTAATTTATGGGATACTAGTCGTGCCCACAACATCATTCACCACACTCTCTTCTATCAATTGGCAAGCAAGGTTAGCCTGTTTGTCGTCTTCTTGATTATTTCCTCTTAGAATATGGAAAAAGGTCACCGAATCGAAGGATGGGATCATCCCTTGGGATCTCTTGATAATTTGGTTTAAAATTGTGTTTTTTGCAGATGAGGCATAATTCATATGCCGTATTATAATCATGGAGTCTCCCATCCCTTGCAAGGTTTTTATTCCTTCCTTTTGAGCCTAGGTGAGGCCCAGAAACAATCCATACGCTTCAGCTTGATTGTTTGTCTTCCATCCAAGTACCCAAGCATATTTATATTCAATGATTCCTTCGGGATTAATGAGAAACCCTCCCCCTCCTGCCACCCTAGGGTTACCTTTTGATGCCCCATCGAATTGAAGGGTCCATTTATTTGTGGATTTGAGCCAGTCCACTAGAGCTTTCGACGACAGCCTCAAAATCCACTTCGCTCGAGAGGGAGAACTACTCCTCGGAACCTGAGAGGCCAGGGGAGACACCCACAGATTCAATCTTATCCAAGGATGGGTCTGAATTTGGTTTGTGTAGTTCCATACAAGTTGAAAGGGCAGTCATGGCTATTACCCCAGCCGGAGGCCGAGACTTTTTAAATATTGCCTTATTTCTTGATAACCATATTTGCCAACAGACATATTTCGGAAGAGCCAACCATATTTCTTTGAAATTGCTTTTGGCCTGAAGGGAGCCCAAATAGGATTTGGGCTAAGAGCTAAAGAAGATCAGGGGGTCCAAAGGCCAAATTGTTCTGCAATAAAGAGGCCCAAGGACCACAACCCAAACTTCTTTAGTCACATGACAATGGAGAAAGAGGTAGGGGATTGTTTCCTCCTTGGATTCACATAGCGCGTATCTTGAGGTGCCGATCAGTGCCCTCTTCCAAAGATTTTCTACTGTAATAATTTTCTTATGCGAGAGTAGCCAACAGAAAAAATTGACTTTTGGGATGGCATTCCTTTTCCATATTTTCCCCCAAATAGAGTTTTTGGGAGGTAATTGGGAGTTTAAGAGCATGTGCGAATACACGCCTTTGACTGTGTAACTGACATTCTTCCAACTCCACTTGTCTGCCTCTGTCATAGCTATGGGGGCACATCCCCTTAACTTCTTTAAAAGAATGTCTCTTTAGATGAGAAGTGCCTCTGGGATATATTCGAGCGTCTAGCCCTTCCAACCTCCTTGTTGGTTCCACTGCACAATCTGGCCTAGATTTTCCTCCCCCCTATTGCACAAGAAGATTTTGAGATTCATTAGGGATAGGTCAGAATCAAAACGCTGGAGCCCCATAATTGAATCAGAGAAAATTTTGGTGGAGGCTCCATTTCTCGGAATTTTGCTTATATTTTTGGTGATAATCCCTGGAGGAGAAGATCAGTCGCCAGATGGGGGAGCCCATACCAGAGACCTCACGTCCCCCACTGACAATTACTGAGATGGATATTTAACATTGATCACTTGGGACCGCCATTGACTCGACTTCGTGATCAAACTCCTGTACATTTTTGCTCCCATTGCCAAGTTAGATATCTCCAGATCCCTGATTCCCAGACCTCCATGCTGTTTCGAAGCTCTAACCGTTTTCCAATTTACTAAATGATATTTCTTTGTTTCTTTTTATGTATATGCCCATTTGCTGAAGCACGCTCTTGGGGGCTTGAAGGGCAGTGAACTGATACAGAGGGATCGTCGACGGAACTGACTTAATGGGGATTTCTCTTCTAGCATAATTAAGCAAAATACCACCCCAGTTTACAATTTTTGTTTTTATTTTATCTTGCACTTTTTTCTAGGCGTGTGGTGTAGCTCATCTTCAGAAGATTGGGATCCCTAAATAATTGAAATCTGTCCACTCCCAGATTGCTTTAAACCCCATGATTTCTTCTATCTTTTTTTCCTTATGTCTTGAGATGTTCCAGCTATAGATGTGGCTTTTGTTATCATTAGTGGCACCCTCGGAAGCACTAAGGAATCTATCCAAGACTCTCTTAAAATGACGAGCGATTGTGGTCGAGGCTTCTCCCATCATAATAGTATCATCCGCGAACTACCCATGATTTATACTTCGATGCCTTCCTTGTAGCAGATGTCAGGGAGGTTGAGGGAGACTCTTTCAAGCTCCAGTTTCCGACTCAAGGCATTTGCCATGATAATGTATAAAAAAGGAGAGAGGGGGCACCCTTGCCGGAGGCCCCACAAGGCTTTTGAAGAATCCAACCGCTCTTCCATTTACCAACGGAGCAATCCAAGGGGAGGAAATACAAAGATTTATCCATCTGATGAAGGTCTCATCCAACCCCATTTTCCTGAGAACTTTTAACAGGAATCCATGTCGAACCCGATCAAAGGCATTTTCCATGTTCAAATTTATAATAATACCTTGATCCCCCCTGCGCCGGCTTGAATCCAGAGCTTCCTAGATCAAGATTATATTATCAAAGATTTGCCTACCTGGAACAAATCCCCCTTGGTTTTCAGAGATCAGAGAGGGCAATAAAGGCTTAAGGCGACAGGCCAGTAGCTTCGAGAAGATTTTGTAGGAGACATTGCAAAGGGAAATAGGGCGGAATTTGGAGAACGAGGAGGGGTTCAATTCTTTAGGAATTAAGGCCAGGAAAGAAGAATTTATGCCTTCCCCCATCGCAAATCTTTTGAAGGAGTATCCCACCAGTTTGCAAAGGTCTCCCTTGATAACATCCCAGAAGGAGTGATAGAAGCTTGCTGTGAATCCATCTGGGCTCGGTGCTTTATCTGGGGGTAAGGAGTAAATTACTTTTCGAATTTCCTCCAATGTCGGGGGGGGGGGGGAGTCAGAGAGCGATTCCACTCCTCCGTCACCATTTGAGGGATGCTCTCAAAAAGGTAGTCTTCGCTGGCAAGATCCCAATTATTATCCTTTGTATACGGATTTTCAAAATGTTCCACTGCTGCTCTTTTGATTTCCTCAAACTTATTGATGGTCTCCCCCCATGAGTTATCTGAGTTATATTATTTTTTGATTCCTTGAACTTGGCTTGTTTATGGCAGAATTTAGTGTTCCTATCCCCAGCCTTAAGCCAGTTATTTCTGGATTTTAGTCTCTAGTATTCCTCTTCCTTTCTTAGGTTTGTGTGGAGAGCTTAAAAGTTTTTGCTTACTTATGAAGCTTTGATTCTTGTATCGACATTGTTTCCATTCTCCCTTGGATTGCAACAAGTTTCCCTTCCATGTCTTTGATGTTGTTCAGTCTTTCAGATTAATGATCCTTTAGCCATTTTTTGATGTCGCCTTTTAGTTTGCGAATCTTGGACTCCCAGATGGTGATTGAGCTTCCATCAATCCAACCAACCCAGGAGAGAGACCATTTCCAAGAAATTGGTGGCTTCCAGCCAAAGAGGAGAGAATCGAAAGGGGATAGGGCCCAGATCCAAGGGTTGAGAGATTGCCAGGTTGATTGGGCGGTGGTCCAAACCTGCCCACAACAAGATGGAAGATTTTAGGTTGTAATTCAGGGTTAGGAGGTTGTTAGCAACAAGGAAACGGTCCAGTCGGGCCGCTATATGATTTACCCACCCTCTTTTGTTAGTCCAAGTGTATAAAATTTTTTGAGGTTTGACATTGAAAAGGTTCAGGTTTAGGATGAGGTCCTCCATGTATTCTTGCTGGGCATCCCGGATGATGGAGCCCCCTCTTTTTTCATGGCTGCCCATTGTTGGGTTGAAATCTCCACCAAAAATGCAGTTATGCTCGAACTTTGTGTCTTTTAGCTCCATTAGGGAACTCCAACATTCTTGTTTTTCCCGAAACTGTGTGGGCATGTATACATTGACCATTGTGAAGGGATGTTGTTTCTCTTTAATATCAAAAATAGTTGCTATCCAATGAGTTATTTTTAAGGTACTTACCAGTTGTAGCTTCGACGGATTCCATAGTGTATAGAGGCCTCTTGATGCTCCTGTTGAATTGATTGATTCTAGCTTGCTAGTGTTCTAATTTTTTTTTAATAGAGTTGATAGACTCCTCATCCAGCTTGGTTTCCTGTAGGAGGATGGCATCTGGTCTTTCTTTACTCACTTATGTAATTCTTTGTACAGACCCCAGGCCCCTACAATTCCAAGATATGATATTCATTAATCACTTTTTTGAGTTCCTTGCTCCCTTTCCAGGGCCCGTATTGTTTCCTTTTTTTCCTCCTCCTTTGTTGCCTTCGCTTGCTAGCTGACGAGGAATAATGTGCTGGACTCCCAACTCTTTGCCTTTTTTTTCTTATTTTTTGTCAGTTTTCTCCCTTTTGACTTCCTTGTTTATTTTTCTTCTTGATTACCCTTTTTTGACAGGGTGCTTCAGGCATGCCCCCCAGGTCTGTCATTAGTAGAGCTCAGCTGTGCAGATGGTCCCATGCCTTCCGTAGATGTCAGGAATCCTTCCGCATCTTCATCCTCCTTTGATGATTCATCAAATCTGTTGTCAGTGTTTGGGCTAGAGCTTGCCTCCTTATCACTACTTGGGGGGTGCCTAGGGAAGCGGGATGAGGGGCTAGGTCCTCCTGAGATGAGGAGGGGGGGGAAGGGTAGCACTGAACCTTCTACAACAACCTCCGAATCTAGGATCCCAAAACGATTCTCTGACATCGACCCAAGATCGCCCCTGACTGGCTTGCTTGGGGGGGCAAACTCCACTTCCTTTGAGACTGGAACAATGCTAGGGCCGCCGACCTGTGCATAATATTTCGAAGGCTTACGCCACTTGACTTGCTGCCACTGCTCTTTAGGGTCCCTAGGTTGATTCTCCACAGAGACCCCACCTTTTTGACAACCTTTTGCAAAGTGCCCATATTCATGGCACAACTTACACTTGAAGGGCAGTTGGTCATAGTCTACTTCCTGAACCTGCGTCCAACTATCCATGCAAAGATTGCCAGCCGACCATTGTTTGGTTCAGAGCAGTCAATATACTGCCCCAAGGAGTTTCCTATGAGCTTGAAGATCGCATCATTCCAGCAGTGAAGGGGAAGGTTGTGAAAATTTCTAAATAGAAATCTTACTGCAGTGATTAATATTATTTCTTCTACTTATTATCTTAGAAATAAGTTATTCACAGTGTTCTTACGACAATATCGAAATATATTCTACTGCAACCTTCACAATTAAAATATTGCAGAAAGTAAATGCAAGGAAAAATACTGGCACAAATACAATCACAATGTCAACTATTTTTGGATAATTGTCCCCGGAAAAACCCAATGTGGGAAAACTGGTGCAACAGATGAGGGTTTCTTTATTATTCTTCAGCAAAATCTCATGTACAAATTACAACCAACAAAATAGGAGTGAGAATATTTACAGACGCTTCCTGACAAAATTCTTATCCAGGTGAAGTACCCCTCTTTCCTCTGAATCCTTCTGTGTCCCTCTGTTTCAATTTTCCCACATTGGCCCAATGTCTAGTTGTCCACACAACCCCTGTGTCAACCTGCCTCTGCGCTACCTCTTTCTGCATCACCCTGTTCCTGCTCTGCATCTTGCTGTCTTGCACTCTCGAATGATGCTGATGCCCTCTCTCCCTTTCTCACCCGCAACTGTCCCTTTGATTCAATTTTCTCTTGTCGAACTTTGACTAGTGAGAAAATCGATCTTATTCGGGTAATTGAGTATCTGCCTTTGTTGTGTTCGCCAAGTGCCCATAAAGTCTCTTCTTATAATCCTCTCGTTGATCAATCAACGACCCATTTTAGATTCCCATCAATGGCTAGGATCATATTGACTTGATCTCCGCCTTCTTCTAGAAGTTTCACTCACAGTTTAGATTAATACCCATTAATTATTTAAATTTCCTAAGTCTAGACTTAGGGTCCCATTAAAAATAACTAATTATTTTAATAAAATTGTTTTCAGGTGGAATTTTCCAGAACGATTTTTGGGTATTAGAGAATGCATGTGTCTAAGCCTCCCTGCAAATTTTGAGACTTAGAGCACATCCGTGTCTACCAAAAATAAACAAAGGTAAGGCAACTTCACCCATACCGAGACCGATGAAGGGACATCACATTCCAGGTTGAAACTAGGACTCTAGTGGTCTAAGTAGAGCTCATGGGTCCCCATAAAATAAGGACCACTCCTAAAAACTAAGTCACAGTCCAAATGATTCTCAAAATAAAAGGTATAGAAACCTTTGCCATAGTACGAGGAGATTATGAGAGGGGTCCGGTTCTTCGCAACCCAAGCCTTGATCATCTGAGGGGAAGGCCAGAGGCCCATGAACTAGCCAATAAGGCCTCTATCCGCAAGCTGCAAGGCCTGAGAGCGGGCCTGCGGGATACTTATTTCAATCTTGGGGATCTCCGCAACTTTCTTCACAAACTTGGAGTCCCCTTGCTTACAGAATTTCAGAGCAGAGGCCACTTGGGAGTTGAAGGTTGCAATCTTCGCCATAAGCCGCGCATCCTGGGCTGGCGCAAGCATTACACCACCAACCCCAAAACCAGCAGGGAGAATGATTGAAGAGCCCCAGACAGCGACAACCTCGGACAAGGAGCGTCCAACAGCAAGGACTAGAAGAAAAAGTCAGCGCCAGACCGACCCACGAATCCAATGCGCCAAAAAGAGAGGAGCACCAAAAGAAAGCTTAAGGCCAGAGGAGGACGAATCCGGACTCCAATAGACCCAACACACCGGGGCCAACCCACAATGGTAGGAAGGGTCCAGCCCAAGCAGAGGGGCTGAGGACCCGCAACAGGGATCCAGAACTAGTGTTAACACAGGGCCATCACACCATGTGAAGAGGCGCTATCATTGCAAAACCCTAGTACTCAATGTAAAACCCCTCAAAACTATTTCAATACATTGTTCCACAAATGAAGAGCTTTAAGATGGGGTATTGTGATGATATTTTCTTGATGCATTGATTTCCATGCGTTCCTTGTGAAGATCCTTGGATGGAACACTGTCATTGGCTAGAGCCTCTTCCTCAAATTCTAGAGCGGGCTCCGTAGGATCTTGAGTAAGCAAATGGTGGCTGTCATCTGTAGCTTGCCACCAAGTAGAATCCAAGAGCCTTGCCTCTTAATTTTCTCTTAGAATGCACGATGTGGCCATATGCTTATAGGCAATGCATGACCTACATCTAAATGCAATGTGCACATAGTGCAATGTTTGCTTCCAAGCAACTTTCGACACTTTCAACGTTATTTGTTTTGGGAGGCCTTTGGTAGGATTTAGTTCAATGCAAGGGTGGTAGCTTCAGGGGCGATCATCCTTGATCTTGAGGGAAACAAAGAAATAACCTTTGAATGGGGCCTATGCAGAGTGGAAAATAACCAAGTTGAGGCATTGGCTCCTTTTTAGGGGTTGAAGCTACTTGATGCAAGTCAAATTAGTAGTTAAATCGTCATTGGTGACTCGGCTATGATTATCAAGATGATGCACAACTCCTCTCTAAATGATGGCAATCTTGTGTGGATAATGTGGAAAATACAGTAGGAAGCCAATAGGTTTAAATCTCTAGATTATTGTCATGTATTAAGAGAGCTCAATCATAAGGTAGATCGACTGGCTAACATAGCCTCTAGCTTAGACTGGAGTTCTTAGAACCAAAATTGGTATATCAACTTCCTTCATTCCTTAATCCCTTATTCGAAAGTTATAAACAAGCATTGCATGGCATCCAAAAGGAAATTCGAGTGGCAAGGGAAATTAACTCATGGAATTTGGCATTCAAGGTGCATTTACCCATGGTACCTTCACACACTTGTGGTTTACTGCTGGAGTAGGTTATTCATGTGTGAAGTTGTTAAATTGTAGCAAGAAAAGGCTTCATTTGACTTGTGCCTTAGTCAAATGAGAAATTCAACTTTCCACATCAGCAGGATGACTTGAGTTGCAATGAGCAGAAGTGACATGGCCAAGTTACTTAGTTAAGTTAGTTAATTCGAGTTTGTGGGCAAGAATTAGAATTGTGCATGGGTTGATTGCTAAGATCTAGCTATCTAGTGGAGTTATATCTAGTGAAACTCAGTTATCTGAGCTCTAGTTTAGAATATAGTCAGTATGAGTTCAGTTGAGTAGTTGTAACTATTGTTAACTCACTAATCTCTTAGTTAACTAGTCAATTTACTAAAAATAGCTCTACTCATGCATGCAATTCAAATTGCCTAGTTGAGTGGAGGGAAAAGGAAGAATTGTATTTAGTGTTGTATACTAATGAGTGTACTGAGTTTGGATGTAGCAGATGAGCTAATTTCTTCAGAATTGCACAAGGAAATAGCACGATTGCATGCTGAGTGTGTGCAGGAACACGAGTGCCGGTAGAGCGAGTGTAGGAATGCGAGTGCAGGCAGAGCGATTGCAGGTTCAGTATTTTCCAGAGCAGACACGGGAGGAGATCAATATTGCAGTGCAAATTGAGCTTCAAGGATTGAAGTTGTCATTGTAATAGGTCATTTTTCTACTCTGATATAATACAAATAGAGGAGGGGTTCTTCCTGGTTGGGTTCCCGAGTAAAAACTGTGTTCATTGTCATTGAATGATTTTTATATGCTTATATTGTCAATTATGATTGCATGTGTTTCTATTGTCAGTTTTCCTTCCGCAAAATTTAGTAGAAGACATTTGTGTCTATTGATTTCAGTTTGAATTCATTATCAACTACAAATTTCGAGTTATTTCAACATGGTATCAAAGGTATTGAAAACTACATACAAACCATGTCCCTGATTACTGCTCAAAGAAATTTCGAATAGCAAATTTGTGGTGCAGGAATTTCCTCAGTGCAGGAATCATGTCAGTTTATGGATTGAGGACAGAGCAGTGAGTAGAATAAGGACCAACACATAGAGATCAACTTGTATAAGAAATCAAAGAAAAGATGGTAGATCTAAAGAGCCCTAGATATGGCCAATTTGAGGAACAAATTGCAAAAATAGGGCAGTGTTCTTTGAAGCCCTAGATCAGTGAAGGAGTGATTGTATGTCGGTAGATTGGAAAGCCCTAAGAAGAGTGACAATAGCAGTTGATATGTCATAGGTATGGTAGATCTGGAAAGCTAGGCATTGTTCACAAACGTAGTTGTGAACAATGACTTTCGTATGCAGTATGCAACAACTTGAGGACCTCAAGTACATTATGCATGAAATGCACCATGGACTGTTAGAAGGCAAATTGATGGAGCCCTAGTTTAGGGTAGATCCAAAAGACCCTATGTGCAGACTTCTTAATGGAGCTAGAAGGCTGCTAGTCGGTAAATTAGTGAGCCAATGTTTAGTGACACAAAAAGGAGTTGTGATCATTGATATTGGCAGATTGTGGAGCTAGAGATGCACAGTTTCAGAGGGAGTAGTCTTGAGCAGCAAGGTAGGTTGTGCAAAAAATCGAGAGGCGATGGGCTCATAATGCGTTGTGGGAAAGAACATGTCTTTAGATCAGGTTCTGCAGAAGAAAGAAGAAACATTTTCTAGTTTAAAGGGAGCAACTGCATTAGCAGAGAACATGGTAGAGTTGAAGACAAACCCAGGTGGACAGGGTTCTTCCAAGAACCCTTTTCTTGCTAAGAGGGAGTGTTAAATTGTACCAAGAAAAGGCTTCATTTGACTTGTGCCTTAGTCAAATGGAGAAATTCGAATGTCCACATTAGCAGGATGACATGAGTTGCAGTTAGCAGAAGTTACATGGCCAAGTCACTTGGTTAAGTCAGTCAATTCGAGTTTGTGGGCAAGAAGTAGAGTTGTGCATTAGTTGATTGCTAAGATCTAGCTATCTAGTGGAGTTATATTTAGCGAAACTCAGTTATCCGAGGTCTAGTCTAGAATAGAGTCAGTATGAGTTCAATTGAGTAGTTGTAATTGTTGTTAACTCACTGATCTCTTAGTTAACTAGCTAGTTTACTAAAAATAGGCCTACTCATGCATGCAATTCGAATTGCCTAGTTGAGTAGAGGGAAAATACATAATTGTATTTATTGTTGTATACTAGTGAGTGTATAGAGTTTAGATGTAGCAGATGAGCTAATTTCCTTAGAATTGCGCAAGGAAATAGCACGAGTGCAGGCATAGTGATTGCAGAAACGTGAGTGCAGGCAGAGTGAGTGCAGGCTCAGTATTTTCCAGAGCAGACTCAGGAGGAGATCAATATTGTAGTGCAAATTGAGCTTCAAGGATTGAAGCTGTCATTGTAATAGATCATTTTTCTCATCTGATATAATACAAACAAAGGAGGGGTTTTTCCCAGTTGGGTTCCCCAGTAAAAACTGTGTTTGATGTGATTGAATGATTGCATGTGTTTCTATTGTCAGTTTTCCTTCCGAAAAATTTAGTAGAAGAAATTTGTGTCTATTGATTTCAGTTTGAATTCATTAGCAGCTGCAAAGTGACTTGGGCTCTTATGTATTTGGGATGATAGTTTTGGAGTGGTTTCTTGTCTTACAGTGGATTTCTCTGTAATGAGCTATTTTGTCTTGGAGTTTGTTGGAAATTTAGTAGCCATGGTCAATATTTTCATTAATAAAAGAAAAGGAAAATTTAAATTTACATTTGTGACCCCACAAGTGTCAAGTTGCCCCCCCTCCTTGATCAAGTCGGTCTAGCCCTTGGAGGCACCCATTCAACTCCCTTTGGAAGCTATAAATATGAGATCTCTCCTCATTTGGGAAATCAAATCATCTCAAGAATCATCTCTCCTCTAGTGAAGGAAGGAGTTTGAGGATGGAAAAAAAAGCTTATACCTATTTCTTAAGGAGGTTGAATTTTGTAAGCATTCTTATGTGGTATGCGAGCTTCTTTGTGGCACTATTCTCTTTGGTATTCGAGCTTCTCTGTGGCTTCTTATCTCTGTGGTAAAGTGAAGTTCTGTGGCTCCTTATCTCTGTGATTCAGGAAGAGGGTAGAGTTTTGTCCATAGGATCTTATCAAAGATATTATTTTGACTGATGTACAATTGATGAATTGAACTCTCTCTCATAAGGAAAGATTGTTGGGTTTTTCCCTTGTGTGTTTTTCCTTGGCCGCTGACCTAAATTTTGGTGTCTCTTATCTCATTGTTTACTGTGATCTCTATTGCTCTATTATAAAAGTGAATGGTTGAAATTTTTCATGTATAACTACTTGATGATTTGAATGGTCTCGAAGTAATATTGTATCATTGGAAGTAGTTATCAATTTGAAAACTTGTACTACTCTTGAGTGCACTAAAATATCAACATGGAATCAAAGTTATGGTTAAAGGAAAGAGCATTGAGATCACTTATCTAACTAGTAGCCTTGATCTCTAAAAGCCTTAAGTAGGCCTAAGTCTAGAGAAGTCCTAGTTCAAAGACTTGTTCTGCAAGGATATCAAAGGTTAAGATCATGTTAAGACCATGATTGAAAGTTTATTGTGGAAAGGAGTCATCACCTGCAAGAAGAAAGATGAATGAATCTTGATGAACTTAAGGCACTTATTCTCTGTGGAAACTTGCAGACTTGAGGCACTTATTCTTTGTCAAAGAAGTGCGAAGTCTGAGGCACATTTCACTCTGAAATGAAGCTAAGTCTTGTTGAGAAATCTATGGCAGCTAGATTAGATGATTTCTCTTACTTTGATAACTGCTTGTGATGTATTTTACTTAACTTGATTAGATGCTTCTTTCACTTGATTATAATTACTGTTCTTATCATCAAACAACTACCAAAACTATAAAGAACGAGACAAGAGGACACAAGATATAAGGTATCAGCTAGGGGCAAAACCTCTCCTCTTGAGAGAAAAACCCACAAGAACTCTTCTCTTCTTATAGAACTTCAAATGACGAATTCCAAGACCTAAGACTCTTGTTAAAGTCCCCTCCAAGACCAAGTCAATTCTTCCTCCTTGATGAGCTTTCCTTCCAGCAAATTGACCCCAGTTATTTCTGCATCTTCGACCCCCTGCTGCTTCTTCTGCAATTTCGACCCCCAATAGCTTCTTCTGCAGAAACCCTAGATTGCACGTGTGAGATGAATTTGCTTCCTTTCCTTCTTCGCTTGGATAACTTTCTAGTTTCTCCTTCTTGAGTACTTGGCCAACAAACTTAGCCTTTTTCACACCTAATTTCGATTTCCTAAGGTAGTTGCAATTTCGGACTTCCTGCTGCAAATGATGCCCTAGTTTCATCGCACCTGTGGAGGATATTAGCCCAAAAACTTCGCTTTCTTCTTCTCCTTCTCTGATAGGTACTCGACTTCCTTTTTCGTCCTCCTCTTCTTAGATCGAACTTCTTTAGAGCTGATTGGATTATCTTCAAATGAGGTTGAAGTCTTCTTATATATAGGCTTCTTTCTAGGTTGAATTGCTGTCTTTAGGCCGACTTGCCACTCATGAAGGCCGACTTGTTCTTTTGATGATGACAAGGTCTTGGAGGGTCTATTTGACACTTTTGACTTTATATAAATTTTCTTTACAAGATGTAACATGCCCAAAAAGGGTCTTCCATATATGACAATGACTCAATTGACTTGTAGACTCAATGACAAGCCCTAAAAGCACTCAATGTGTGCTTGAACTATAAATCAAATAACCTTGAGCATGAAACCCATGCCTCAAGAAATAATAATTTTTTTTTCTCTTTACATTAAATACATACAATCATGATTACATATCATTATGAATACCAAACCTAGTTACATATTTCAACAAGTCTGAGGCACATTTCACTATGAAATGATGCGAAATATGAGGCCATTTATTTGAAGAACTATGCAAGGGTTTGAGGCACCTCACTCTGTGGAACCATGCGAAGTTTGAGTGAAGCTTTGTGGCACAATCCGAGGTTTGTTATTGGATAGTCTTGTGGACAGACTATTGACATGTTATGGACAGACTTATGATTGAGGATCAATACTTTGAGGGCTGACTTCCCTGAACCTGAGAACATTGTTGATGGATCCTTCCTATCTATTATGTATTTTGACGTAAGGAAGAAGCATCTCTCTCTCACGGTTGACAAAGTGTTATGTTGGGTATCTCCTTGAAATAAGAAAACCAAGCCATTTTGAAAGGTGACATGTTCGTGGTCAATGATCTCTGTACCCAAAAGTCATCTCAAGGATAGTAAAGCCAAATTTTCAAGTCCATTCAGAAGTAAATCTGATGTTAGCTTAAAAGATCCCTGTGCTACATAAAGAGACCTATACAAAGAGCCAACCTGGGATTTCGTCTGTACTGAAATAAAATCTGAATTCTAACATCTGAGGTATGTATTGTCACTGTTTCTAAAATTTCAGCGATATTCTTTTCTTGGCTCTGACATAATTTGTACAAGATTTGTATCTAGACTCCCATAGAAAGTCTGTTTTTTTTATCCTTAAGAAAGGACTGATCTCTGTACTCCCTGAAGATTGAAAAGGCTTTATATATATATACCTCAAAATTTGTAGCATACGAGTCTCTCTTGTACTGGAAAAATGTGAGCAACAATGAATCAGAAGTATTTGATGTCCTAGATCAGTCATAAAGGAATGAGGCTTGAATGTCTTCTTCTACAAGTTTAGTGATAAGTTATGCAGGAGATTAAATTTCTTAGTATGTCAAAGTTTGTCTTGCGTATGTGAATAACCGATGGCTCTATGACATATATTGAAAAGACCTTAAAAACCTGCTACAAGAAATCCGAAAAATATCTCTAGGCCAAATATGATCTGAAGTAATAGGAAGGCTGAGTTGAGTATCTGCTTGGAAGATTCAGATAAAAGTAGGTTGAAAGATAAGTCACCAATCTATGTGGAAGGACAGTTGCAAAATTGAATTCAAGTATGACCTGAACCTTTTTGGAACAAGTTAGTCAATCTCAGGACTGTGAGGAATCTTTAAGGACAACTGTAAATTCTGAGGGCGTCCCTCTTAATGTATGGCAAGAAATGACACTGGCTCAGTACAATTTTGAGTGTGATGATGTATCTTTGCATGTTTAGAAGAATGGTATCTATGGTTGCTCAGTTTTTAGATAAAAGAAAGGTCTCACTATTCATACCTTTGACAAAAGATTATTTTCAGGGAAAAAGGAGGCCGAGTGCCTCTTCAAGGTTTAAGTTCAGTAGGAACATAGTCTACTTGATGGAATAATTGATTGAAGGAATTGTGTGACTTTTATTAGTTGCATAATGGCAGGACATTACTTTGAATCTGTGAACAAGGCTTGGAAGATGCTGAGCTGTTATGATACATCATTAAAAGCTAAGTCACCTTATTTACCTTCTTTGAAAATCCTGCTAAATCTGAAGATGCCAAGCCTTGAAGACCAAAAGTTTCTCTTTTTATAAAGTTATATTAAGTAGTTGCGTGAATTGATGAAGAAGTTTATTGCAAGTTCTTAAGGAACTGATGCTACTATTGTTACAATGATTTCTATGAAAGAAGGGTTTCTTGATTTGTTTAAATCGAGGATCATCATTGAAGATCTAGGGTTTGTAAACCCTAGATAGCAACATGACAAGAAAGCCCTAGGGTTTATGGGCAAAAGCATTGCTTTCACCGAAAGAAGAAAAACCTAGCTCTTGCAAAGAAGGGATGGCATGATGATGATGATGATGATGTGGACAAGGTTGATTTGCAAGTTGGATAAAAGAAGGCTAAAGATCAAGAGGGAGCCGACATTTTCTCAAAAGATAAGTATATTATCTCTCTTATTTCAATTATTACTATTGTTGTTATTCTTCTTGTCCTTGTATATCTTGGTTGTATTTGTTCTTCCTTGGCCTCCTGGTGAGGATTGTAGGTATATGATGAAAACTGCCTAGATTGTTGCAATAAATGAAAAGATTGGAAGGACAAAGTTTGTGACAAGACGACTCGTGATGAGAGATATTGTGTTAGATGAGCCTTGGACTTAGAGGGAGCATACAAATTAGTGAGATTGAAGCTTGTTTGGAACTATGTCGAAAAGAGGTCAGTTGTGACTTTCAAAAAGAAGATAGATGGAAGTGCCAAGCGAAGGATTACCTCATTGAGAGGGAGAGGAATATGAAGATAGACACCTCGTGCATAGTTGATGGCTATTTATAACGATGCTAATTCATCATTAAAAATGAGCCCTTGATTTTGCTGCTATATGTAGATGATTTGTTTCTGACAAGGGCTGAAGTTCTCATTCACCAGTGTAAGAGGGAGGCGATTTTTGAATTTGAGATGAAGGATCTTGGCCTTATGCATTATTATTCGAAATATGGAAAAGGCCTGTTGAAGTCTTTGTTGAACCAGGCAAGTACACTATTAAGATCCTTCAGAATTTTTGGCATGATGGAATGCAAGTCCATGGACACTCCCATGGTGACAAATTTGAAGAAGATATGAGATTGTGATTTTGGTATGATTGATCCCTCTATGTATCACATATTGATTGGCTCATTGAACTATATGGTGAACACCAGAATTTATATTGGCTATGAGCCAATTCTTGGTTGAGCCCCGACATGTGCATTGGGTTGCAGCAAAACATATATGAGATATTTGCATGGCACCGTTGACTATGGTTTGAGATATATTTTTTTAATGGAAAATGGCAACTGCATGGTTTTACTAATGTTGATTGCGCTGGATGCTCTAGTGATAGAAAGAGCACTTCTGGGTTCTGTTTTAGCTTGGGCTCTAATATGATTTCATGGTCTAGTAAGAAGCAAACTTTTGTTGCTCTTAGTATGATTGAGGCTGAGTACATTGTTGTCTGTTCGAAGCTGTGTGGCTTCAAAAGCTGTTTGCTAGCTTGTTTGATCAGGTGCTGGAATTGATTATGATATATTGTGACAATCAAAGTTGTTCGAAGCTTTCTGAGAATCTTCTTTTTTCATGATAAGTCAAAGCACTATATTTGAGATGTGTCCAAAGAAGAGTTGTGAGGCTCGAATACATTTATATTAATGAGCATGTTGATGATGTTTTGACAAAGCCACTATATTAGATGGTGTTTGCTTGCTTCTGTGAGAAGCTTGGAATGGCTGAGAATTCTTCTTGAAGAATGAGAGCATTGATTGTATAGCATCATGAATCTTCCTTACACTATAGTTGAGAGGCCATAGATTATGGTCAGGAGGATTGTCACTCCCTTAGGTCAGTTGACCGAGAGGTCAATGAGTCTGGTCAAGGAGCTTGGTTAGGGACACTAATTTTGTGATCTCTCCCATAGGTAGTTACCATGAGACCAATGGATTGGTTGGGGAGATTGATCTTGAGTTCCCTTCCTTGGTTCGTTCACCGAGAGGCCAATGAGTTTGGTCGGGAAGGATGCGTTCTCTCCCTTGGGTCGTGGACTGAGAGACAATCTAGTCAAGGAGATTGATGTCGAGATAGGGATTCATCCCTTGGGTCGTGGACTGAGAGACCTTTGTTTAAGATTGGGGAGATGGACCTTGTGTATACTCTCGAGTCATTGAGCTTGACTGAGAAACCATTGCATATGGTTGGAGAGTTTGGCCTCATGAATGATATTGGTTGATCTCATTGGTCAGTTGGGCACTGACCTTGATGCCATTAGGCTTTGGCTTATGGGATGTGTTGGATGCTATGTATCTTTCCTTATGATGAGACCTGTACATCTGATCTCTCTCTTGGGTTGTCGCTGAGAGATCCATAGATTTGTTGGGGAGATTGATCTTAAGAGAGAGAGAGAGAGAGACTTGTACCTCTGATCTCTCCCTTGGGCTGTTGCTGAGAGACCTATGGATTGGACAGGGAGATTGATCTTAAGAAAGAATGGAAAATACCTCCTGAGCTAAGAGGGAGTGTTGGAAATTTAGTAGCCATGGTCGGTATTTTCTTTAATAAAAGAAAAGGAAAATTTAAATTTACATTAATGACCCCACAAGTGTCAAGTCGGCCCCCTTCTTTGATCAAGTCAGCCTGGCTGTTGGAGGCACCCATTCAACTCCATTTGGAAGCTAATAGATATATGAGACCTCTCCTCACTTGGGCAATTGAATCATCTCAAGAATCATCTCTGTACTAGTAAAGGAAGGAGGAGTTTGAGGACGGAAAAACTGAAGCTTATACGTATCTCTTAAGGAGGTCGAATTCTGTTAGCATTCTTCTGTGGTATTCAAGCTTCTCTGTGGCACTATTCTCTGTGGTATGTGAGCTTCTCTGTAGTAAAGCGAAGTTCTGTGGCTCCTTATTTCTGTGATTGAGGAAGAGGACGAAGTTTTGTCCATATGATCTTATCAAAGATATGATTGACTGAGGTACAATTTTTGAATTGAACTCTCTCATAAGGAAAGATTGTTGGGTTTTACCCTTGTGGGTTTTTCGCTGGCCGCTGGCCAAAATTTTGGTGTCTCTTGTCTTTTTTCTCATTGTTTACTGTGATCTCGATTGCTCTATTATAGAAGTGAATGATTGAAAATTTTCATGTATAACTGCTTGACGATTGGAATGGTCTAAAAAAGTAATATTGTATCATTGGAAGTAGTTATCAATTTGAAAAATTATATTAGTCTTGATTGCACTAGAATATCAACAGGGTTTTCCTTCTCCATGTCTGGGGTGCCAATACAGTGAAGAGTTTGGGATCTTGGTTTGAGTTTTTGGCTTGATTTTGCTTGGTGGCTCATGGTGTATTGCTCTGGAGGCTTGTTGGATTTCATGGCACAGACACTGCTGATATCCTTGAGGAGCTCTTCTCTCAGTGTGGATAATTAAAAGGTTAGTTTCCCAAATCACTATGGAAGTTACTCTGCTTCTGAAGGTCTTTTCCTCTGTTGTCAATTGCTTGGGGAGATGTTTGAAAAGAATTTTGTTATTTGTTATGGTAGTTTGATTCTTGCTGATCCTGTTGGAATTGGAAGGTGGAACTTGATTGTTTTATGTAGTGGTTACAGAATGGAAAACCATACACATTCTAGGAGATGCCCACTATACAAAACAACTGATATACACGATTTTAAGAAGACAAGAAAGTCTCTTTGGTGATAATGGGACTTCAATTTTCTTTATGACTGGATGGTTGCATTCTGAGAAGCTAGAAGTAATAAATATACTTCTATTATGGAAACTTTGCACAGTCAGAAGAGACAAATCGAATCCTTTCAAGCTGAGTGTGTTACTCTTCATTAAATGGTTCTGAATTTGATTACTAGAAGTACCAACTCTACTCCCTCAAATGGCAGACTGTCTATTGAATCAGTTGCTGGGGAAATTAACAAAGTGACTGTCCAGTAGCAGCATGATGATGTGGACATGATGGGCATAAACCAGGACTGAGGCTATTCTAGAGAACCAGGAGGAAGCTAACAGGAAGCATACCTTTATTCAGTACTAGTCAATAATGTTTTACAAATTTTGTTTAATTTTTTGGGAATGCACCATAGAATTTATACTAGTAGTACTTTCTTAATCTCCTCTGCAAATGATTGCCATGCCTTCTTAGTAGTTACGTTCCAAGACTTTTGGGCAATTTTAGATCATCAAGTTTTGGATCAGACTCTACAGTTTTGTAGTATAATGCTGGCCGGCATGGCTGCAGCAAATTTCTAATGCAAAATATATCCGTTTCTGTTAAAAAAAAGGTCGAGTTTGATGCAAATTCGGACAAATGTAGTCAAATGCCTTTCCTGTTTTGCTAGATATAAAATGAAATTTATCAAGAGCGTTGCCAATGGTTTCCAACGAATTGGGACCCCAAGAATATGGGCAGGTCTGTGAAAATTCCTAGGATCTAACAATCTCAGTTATTCCACCGCAACTAACTGAATCTACTTCACCTAGATTGTAAATAACATTACAAGCTTGTTTCAGATTTCTTTTTGAAACATTGAAGTAAATTACTGAAGCAGCCTGCACCAAATTAATTATGATTTTGAAACATAGAAACTGAGCAAGGAAAATAGAAACACATGACACCGTTATTTTTGGACAATAGTCCCTCGAAAAACCCAATTCGGGAAAACTGGTGTAGCAGCTCTGAGGGTTTATTATTATTAAGTGGTAGCAAATTCTAAATACATCACTGAATACCTCACAGGGTTATTCAGTGACAGAGAGAAATACTGGCAGAAGCTTTGTGAGTTTACCTCACACAATCACTGAGAAAAAGTCCCTGCTGTTCCGGTTGCTGGATGAGGTGCCCCTGGTAGGCTCTACGCTATCACTGCGCTGCCTCTAAGATGTCCCAACGTCAGCTCTCTCAACCACAACGTCACCTAATTGGGGAATCGATCAATAGCCCAGAGTCACTGCTCTCAGCCTCCTGGTCTCACACCCTGGTTTCCAGCTGCTGAAACTAACCCATTGCGCTAACTTTCGATTTCTCTCTCCCTCTGCGCTGCTTCTGCGTGGCCATTCTGGCCCTCCGTCAAGGCTACTGGATCACTCTCTACCTCTCTCTGATGATGATTCTCCAACTGAGAATCTCTCTCTCTCTAGAAGCCGCTATCTCTGCCCCTCTGTTGCAACAAATCTCCTCAATCGATTTTCCTCCTAAGAACTTCTCACTTTAGAAAATCGATTTCCTCAATCTTTTTGTGTTTTCCAAATGACCCTCAAGCCCCTTCTTATATCTTCCTGTTGGACAACCAACGACCTAGACTAAACTATAATCAAAGGCTCAGATCGTTTTGGCTTGATCCATTTTTTTTTCTAGATGTTTCACCCTGATTAGATTAATACCCATTAATATTTTAATTTCCTAAGTTTAGACTTAGAAACCCCACTAAAAATACTAATTATTTTAATAAAATCACTTCTGGGTGGAATTTCCCAAAACACTTTTTGGGTATTGGAGAAGACATGTGCCCAAGCATCCCTGCAAAATTTGAGGCCTAGAGCACATTCAATGCTGCTCCAAATCAACACTCCCTCTTAGCGAGGAATGTGCTCTAGCAATATACCCTGCTGCATACTGTTTTGACTCTGAAGCATCGTCCTCTGCGTTGCTGATGTCTAACATGTTGTCCACCAACTACTACGCTGTTGATGTCTAACATGCTGTCCACCAACTACTGCGCTGCTGCTGTAACTGTACTGCTGCCTTTGACACTGCGACTGCCACTGCCACTGCCAATGCTACATCTGTACTACAACTTCCTCTCAAACGCTGCATCTGCTATGTTGCTAGCACTGCCACTGCTAACACTGCATTCGTATTGCAACTCAATTACTGAGAGAAGCAACTGAAAACACCCAAAACTGTACAAGTATCCAGTGGATACACCTCGTGCTGAAAACCTGATTGCTGCTAGTTCCACGCTATCTTTTGAAGCCACTGCGCTGCTGAAGCTCTGCACTGTGCCTCCTCGCACTACTGCCTCTCTGCTTTGCGCTGCTCACATTCTGGCGCTACTAACTACTGCATCTGTCGAATCAAAACTCCATGGCACCAATTGAAAACTCCTCCATCCCGCTACTACTGATCATGGGCTCCCGTAGTAAGGTGACGATCCAAGAGGCGGGCTCGTCAAGGATCTTGCCCATCTGTAGCTCTATCGAACTACAGTTCTATATCAGCCCACCTCCCTCTTGGAGGTATCTTGGCTGTCATTGCGAACTCCTCCTCCTCATGTTCGATCTTTACGACTGCCCACATTTCGTCCTAATTTGGCAATGCTGCTCTGCCCAGGATACTCGGGACAAAGACTTGCCATTCATCTGAGATGAAATTTAGAGCCAGTCTCACTAACTCCGAATCCTGAGGTGTGTGCCCCTCAATCGACAACTCATCACGGATCTCCTTTAGTTTTGTGAGGAATGGATCCACACGTTCTCCCTTTTGCATCTGCGCTGACCTCAACTTCTGTTCTAAGTACATCTTCCGCTGCTCGGAAGATCCTTGATACAATGTGGCCAAGGCATCCCACATCTCCTTAGCAGTCCCTTTGGTAGCAACATGGCACACCATGTGATCCTTGCCTCCATCCAGGATCATCCTTTTGGCCTTTGACATCTCAGCCTTGTACTTCTTTAGCGGATCTGCATCCGCAGGTTCAGTTACCACATTATCAACATACGTCTTAAGGGCATGCTCATCTAGAAGGAAAGACATTCTAGCCTTCCAGATGGCATACTTGGAAGCCCCGTCCAACCTGTCTTGATCCCTCAAGCCACCGGTTGCCATGTCCTCCAAAAAAAATGTCGAACAACTCCCTCTTTCTCCTTACTGCGTAGCTCCTAGGCTACCTTACACACTCTGAAGCATCAAAACTGATAGCTTGTTGACTTAAACGTAAAAATACACTAGGTATTCTAATAATAATTTATTATATATATAAAATGTACGAGTGCTGTAAAATGTTACAATGAGGACCCTTATATATACCTAAGCAGGTGTCCTTTTGTGATCGGGCATGTCTTTTTGACATGCCTTTTCACTTAACTTAATGACTATTTAACATAACCAATATTTGATTATTTAATATTTACATTTATTTTATTTATTTACTTGTTGTGAATTATATTCATAACATAGCCCGCCCCTTCAGAAGCTTTGTCCTCAAAGCTTTAATGCTGTCGATTTTCTTCACTTAGTGTCAATCATCTTGATGTATATAATTTGGCAATCGTCTTGAAACCATGGTTTTTTTTGTTTTTTGTTTTACTATCTTAAAGCTAGGGTTTCTCTATCTCCAATTTTTCTATTTTTATTTTTTTAATTATTTAATTTATTTCTTAAATTATTATTTTTGTTTTGTTTTTTTAATAATAATAATTTTTTTCTAATATATAATTTTTTAATAATAATATAAATATTATTATAAATTTTTCCATAAACTATATATATATATTATAAAGTTATAATATATATATTTACTATTATATAGCTTTATATGTATATTACCTTGCTACATATTACCGAATCGACAACAATCATGATGCTTTGTTGACCATTTGACGGCTTCGTGGCAGGCTATCCAAACAGAACCATAGTTAGGTAGGGAGCCAAAATCAGTGGAAGCAACGTTTGTAGAAGATGGATTCGAAACTTGAGGGCTATTTCACAGATGAGGAGGAACATATACCGTCCTAGAAGGATGAGCAGTGGACAGAGCATTGCTAGCCGCTACATTCTCGGCCGCCGTGACTGTGGTCCCTAAGAGACCACATAATATCTAAGTGAATACTTCATGTGAGAGACCCTTATAGAATGGCTCGAGCCTGTCCTTGAATTTAGAATTTAAGAGTTCTTCACTTATTGATAGTTCACGCTTTGCCAATTCTTTTGTTGCAAATTGCAAGACAATATGTGGATAAAATGTTTGACCTTTGCGAATTGGTGGATCCAGAGATATGACAACAAACGTATGGGGTTGATTTGACCTTGGTAGAAGAAAAAGACGAACCACACTACTATATTGAATTTTAAAATCATTAGCTTGTCGTTGAAGTCTTAAGAACGAAAGATGGAGCTCAACTATGTAGCGACCCATTGGAGTATGTACAACATCTTCAAACACAAGAACTGATTCACCAAATGGTCCCACCCCAACATCAACCATTTGCATGATTTTATCTCGAAGGATTTGTGCTGGATGTCATCTTTCATACCCACTAAATGTTGTATTTGTATTTGGTATGTGGAAACTCAACTCTATTAATGAATCCTTCTCATTGGCTCCAGTAGTGTCATCCACATGAAATTCTAGGAGGACATCATTTCTACCTTGAGGTTGTGCTTGTGACATGTCTGCTAAAGATAATTCACAAGCTTTCTTTGAACCCATAAAAAACGATAGCATATTTCCATCTAAATCAACTTCTCCCCAATTCCATCCACTTACAGTTAGCTGCTTACCTTCTGGAGCTAACCCTATTGTGTTTGCAATTTTCTCTATCAGTTTTTTTGTAAAGTTTCATAAGTGACTCGATCAGATTTCCATCAATGAAATTCTTGGCATCTCTGGTGTACTTTTCGTTACTAAATAACTGCCATTGCTCCTGGCTTAAGCCCCCTATTCCTTTGATTACTTTGACAAGATTCATTTGCAAGTTTTCAAGAATTTGATATTGCTCCTGTGAAAGGGGTATGATAACACCAACCATACCATTTATTGTCACAAATATAGCTGTAGGTATGTTGCTGCCCTCCGAGCCTAACGCAGGCAGAGCAAGAGATCCACGCCGAAACCTGCTCACAATATCTCCAAGATGGTATTCACCTTCAACTTCCAATTTTCGTTTCTCTTCAGAATCAATTACAAAATCGCTATTTTTCCTCACTGTATTCACCTAGAATTTCAACAATCCTCATCCAATTTTCACTATTATTACGAGTCCTCTCCTCCAACACAGCTCCCCGTTCCCCATGATTCTTGTATAACAACAAATATATCGATTTCATATGATCCCCAACTATGATAAAGTCTCCATGACACTGAACATGATGTGACAGTATACGACCATGATGTCCACATTCATACTGCAACGTTTTTGAATCATGCAGCCATTGGTACATCTCAATTTTTTTGTTGATTCCTTCAAACGAAAATACCAAAATTCGGTCCTTGTGAGATTCACTGCGCACATGATACGCACACGTTTTCTCAACACAAATATAGAGATTGTTGCCATCTTCAAATGAACAACCCAAAATGCAAGATCCATGTTCATCAATGCCAAGAGCAAACAGTGTTATAATCTCAAATGTTTTATGGTTTAATAGATGCACAGAGCTCTTCGCTGTTTTTGTCAACATCTTGTACCTGTGATCATAATCACATCTCTTACTGCAAATGGCAAATGTTCGAGACGCATCTTGATGGCAAATACGATAAGGATGTTCCCCAAGAGAAACTGAGGAGATGTGAAATATTTGAATGTCATCAATTGAATCTTTTTGATATTGTTCCTTTTTCTCACTTTCATCATAAACCATCTTCACAAGAACTTCATCATTAACTTCGATTTCCACATCATTTCCATCTTCATCACTCTCACTATCAATGTCCATATTTATATTCACTGATTCTTTGTCTCCTTTTAAATCAACAATTTTGATTCCTTCCCCTTCACTATCAATGGCATTGTTTCCTCCACTATTACTGTATGAATTCGTATCTTCCTCATCATTCCCTTCATCATCTATGGATTCATTTCTTCCATTGGTACTTTCTGCATCCACACCTTTTTCCCCATTATAAAAAACAACCATTTTCACTTCCTTTTCATCATCATTATCTTCCTTATTATTGATTTCCTTTCGACATGCTTTAACTTCTGCAAATGATTTTTCTAAACTTTGAAATGCTTCTTGAATTTTACTAAACTGCTCAACGCATTCAGGACATGAATGTAATGGCACATTGTGCGGTGAACAATGTTCAAAGACTCGCATGATTATATTGTGCGCCATGGCTTTGATACCAATGAAGCATCAAAACTGATAGCTTGTTGACTTAAACGTAAAAATACACGAGGTATTTTAATAATAATCTGTTATATATATAAAATGTACAAGTGATGTAAAATGTTACAATGAGGATTCACATATATACCTAAGCAGGTGTCCTTTCATGACTGGGCATGTCTTTTAGACATACCTTTTCACTTAACTTAATGACTATTTAACATAACCAATATTTGATTATTTAATATTTATATTTGTTTTATTTATTTACTAGTTATGAATTATAATAATAACACACTCCCTGATGGAGCTGGTAAGCTGCTGCTCCTTTGCTGCTCAACAAATGAGAAATACTGATTTCTTCGGCAAGAAATCACTGAGGAAGTATTCCCTCACTATGCGATCTGCTTCTTCCTTCTGATAGTTTTTCTGCCCAACACTCAGCTTGCAGAAAACTGTGTCCCTCTAGCTCTTCGTGGCTCTGCGTAGCTCCCTCTGCCTTGGCAAGTTTTTGGTCTGGCAGTCTTACCTCTCGGTCGGCTCACTTAGAGAGAGACACCCACGAAAATATAGCTCTCCTGGCTAGGACTGCGCAATCCCTCAGGGCATTTGAACTGCTGCTTGGTGCAGCAAGTTGGCCCTTGCTTTAGTGCTAGATCTGCTCTTCCCTG
Source organism: Pinus taeda (assembly GCA_000404065.3). Classification (NCBI taxonomy): domain Eukaryota; kingdom Viridiplantae; phylum Streptophyta; class Pinopsida; order Pinales; family Pinaceae; genus Pinus; species Pinus taeda. Next base: position 226,067 of record APFE031221513.1, on the reverse strand, counting down.
TTTTACATCAATAGCTCCGATACCATGTGAAAATTCCTAGGATCTAACAATCTCAGGAATTCTACTGCAACTAATTGAATCTACTTCACCTAGATTGTAAATAACATTACAAGCGTATTTTAGATTTCTTCTTGAAACATTGAAGTAAATTACTGAAGCATCCTACACCAAATTAATTATGATTCTGAAACATAGAAACTGAGCAAGGAAAATAGAAACACATAAGACACCGTTATTTTTGGACAATAGTCCTTGGAAAAACCTAATGCGGGAAAACCGGTGCAACAACTCTGAGGGTTTGTTATTATTAAGCAGTAACAAATTCTGAATGCATCACTGAATACCTCACAGGGTTATTCAGTTATAGGGAGAAATACTGGCAGAAGCTTTGTGAGTTTACCTCACACAATCACTGAGAAAATGTCCCGACTGTTGGATTAGGTGCCCCTGGCTCTGTGCTATCACTATGTTGCCTCTACGCTGTCCCAATGTCAACCCTCTCAGGCACAACGTCACCCAACTGGGGAATCGATCAGTAGCCTAGAGTCACTGCTCTCAGCCTCCCGGTCTCACACCTCGGCTTCCAGCTGCTCAAAGTGACCCTCTGCTCTGACTTTCGACTTTTTCTCTTGCCCTCTGCGTGGCTCTTCTGGCCCTGCGTCAAGGCTACTGGATCACTCTCTGCCTCTCTCTGCTGATGATTCTCCCACTGAGAATCTCTCTCTCCGGAAGCTGCTATCCTTGCACCTCTGCTGCAAGAAATATCCTTAATTGATTTTCCTTCTGAGAACTTCTCACTTCAGAAAATCGATTTCCTCAATCTCTTTGTGTTTTCCAAATGACCCTCAAGCCCCTTCTTATATCTTCTTGTTGGACAACCAACGACCTAGATTAAATCATAATCAAAGGCTGAGATTGTTTTGGCTTGATTCGTGTCTTTTTCTAGAATTTTCACCCCTAATTATATTAATACCCATTAATATTTTAATTTTCCTAAATTTAGACTTAGGAACCCCATTAAAAATATTAATTATTTTAATAAAATCACTTATGGGTGGAGTTTCCCAAAACGCTTTCTAGGTATTGGAGAATACATGTTCCCAAGCCTCCCTGCAAACTTTGAGGCCTAGAGCACATCCGATGCTACCCCAAATCAAGAAGGTTTGGGAGTTTAACCTAGATAGCAGTAGAAGTGAACAATTCCATGGAGGGATTGAAGGATGGGAATGAAGGTTCATGTGCAAACTGGTTATGCCCATACACTAAGGACCAATATTGAAGATATGAGTTGTGCCTTGTGCAGAATCAAATTCCATCACAAAGATACCCCAAGCACAGGGATGATGTATGCTTCCTCTTGCAATAGGGGTTTCCAAATTTGGCATGTCCATTTATGGAAGTCCAAAAGATCTTGGTAAAAATTGAAGTTCAAAGCTGCCTTATCCTTGAGGGATATGATAGGAGTTTTTGTTTCTTTTTCCATCACAAAACAACCACTGAACAAAGGGCCATAAGGATCCTCAAAATTGGAAGCAATTGTTCCCTTAAATGATCCATGAGCAGTGAAAATTATCATAAGTGTAAGGCCATGAGGTAACTCCACAATGCGAATTGTGATTTTGCATTAAGATTGCTCATGGATATATACATGGAGGGAGAGACTCTTGGGCTTCACCTCCCAATGTCTTTTCATATTCCTATTCTCGTTGTTTACCATTTACACTATTTTACATATAGTCACCCAATCCCACTGATTAGGTGTCAACATTCACCCCATTAATCTGAAGGGATGTTGGCGAGTCCAAGCATCATTCTGAACCTTTCAAACTTTTCTCTTCCAAGCGCTTTGGTGAGGATGTTTGCAATCTGCTTATTTGTGGAACAATGACATAGATGGATTGTCTTGGGCCCTTGGCCTCAACATGATGTTGAATCAAATGGTATTTTGTATTGACGTGCTTCGTTTGATCATGGAACTTTGGGTTCTTGGCCAACTTTATTGCAAAAGTGTTGTCAGTCACGAGTAGAGTTGAATGCACTTGTTTCACTTGCAAATCTTCTAGATTTTTACCCAGCCACACAATTTCCTTTGTTACTTCAGCTGCTACCACATATTCTGCCTCTGTTGTGGAATCTGCTAGAATTAATTGTTTTCGTGACCACCAGGAGATAGCTCCTGAGCCAAGATTCATAGCATAACCTGAAGTAGATACTCCAATTTCTTTATCTCCATCGAAGTCTGAATCAGAGTATCCAATCAAGCTGAAGTCACCCACTTGTGTATACTTGAGTCCAAAGTCTTGAGTTCCGTTCAAGTACTTTAGAATTCTTTTTGCAGTGGACCAATGTCCCTCATAAGGCTTTTGCATAAACCTGGAGAGGGTTCCAACAACAAATGAAATGTCCGGCCTGATAGTGGTTAGGTAGTTGAGACTTCCTACAAGTTGTCTATACCTTGTTGCATCCTCAAATTCTTTCCTTCAATGGATGTGAGCTTCAAGTTCTATTCCATTGGATTAGTCAAAGGATTGCACTCAACCATGCCAAACATGTTCAACAGATTTCCAATGTACTTCTTTTGAGAGAGGAATATAAACTTCGAATGTTGAGTTACTTCAATACCAAGATAGTAGTGAACATAGCCCAAGTCAGTCATTTCATAACCTTTCCTTAATTCCTTCTTTATGGATGTAATGTAGCTCTCATTCTTCCTTGTCATCAAAGGATCATCGACACACACCACAAGATATACAACTCTTTTGCCAACTTTCTTGACAAACAAAGGTGCATCATCAAGATCATAATGTTTGAAGTTGAGTTTCAGAAGATGCTCAGTTAAGTTTTCATACCAGGCTCGCGGTGCTTGCTTGAGGCCATACAAGGATTTCACAAGCTTGCATATTTTGTGTTCTTGGCCCTTCACAACAAATCCTTTTGGCTAGGACATAAAAACTTTCTCTTTCAGATCTCCATTCAAGAAAGTAGTTTTTACATCCATTTGACGGACTCTCCAACCGTTCTGAGCTGCCAAGACAAAGCGTGTCGGGATGGTAGCCCTTTTTGATGTGGGGGCAAAAGTCTCCTCATAATCGACCCCTTCCTTCTGTGCAAAACCTTTTGCCACAAGCCTGGCTTTGTGCTTGTCAAGTGAGCCATCAACTTAATACTTGTTCTTGTAGACCCACTTGCAACCAATTGGTTTGGTTCCCAATGGAGGATCAATTAGCTTCCAAGTGCCATTCTTTATCAAGGCACCATACTCCTTTTGCATCGCTTATTTCCATTCATCATAAGAAGCGGCTTCTTTGAAGGAAGTTGGTTGAAAATCTGTAGACAAATTCAGTTCACAATCATAAGAAACATCCATATCAACAGGTGAATCAAAATCGTCTACATCGCCTCCATTTTGCCTGGTTGAATTTCTTGTTCCTATCTTTCCAACCTCATCAGAATGAAAACTTTCAAGTGTCTTTGTCAGCCATTTTGGAGGACCTTTCTAAGATGGCCTAGGCTGCTCAGTTGACAGAGTTGGGGCTGAGTCAAGATTTAGTCTCCCAATTTTGTCAATCACATCACTCAAAGTATCATTAGTGGCTGGAGCTTCATGTTGGGGGGGGGGGGGGGGGAGGCGGGGGGAATGCTTAAGAAGAAGATTCCACAGATTGATCCAGTATAGGAATCCCTCCTTCAAGATGTGGAATCTGATTATCAAATTCTTGAAACGGCTTTGCTTGTTCGAGTCTATCCAAGTGATCAAGCTGCCACTCAACAACATTGTCAGCGTTGGAAGATTTAAGAAAGATCACATCTCTAGATACAACAAACTTCTTATTAACTTCATCATAGAGATGGTATGCTTTGGAACTATTTGAATAAACCAAGAAGATACACTTACGACTCCTAGCACCAAGTTTGTTTCTTTGTTCCTTTGGTGTCAAGGCATAACATGTGGGAACCAAAGACTCTGAGATGCTTTACCGAAGGAATGTGGCCATACCACATCTCATAAGAAGTCTTGTTTCTAATAACATTAGATGGATATCTATTCTTTACATATACAACACAGAGAACTGCATCAACCCAAAACGTCAATTTTACATTTTTGAAAACATCATGGAACGTACCATATTTAAGATTGTCCTGTTCATTCTTTCAGTTACTCCTTTCTGTTGGGGATTATAAGGCACAATTGTTTGATGTTTGATCCCATGTTGGCGAAGATAGTTTTCAAATTCATTTGAAGTGTATTTTTTTCCATTATCAATACAAATAGAGCCAATATGAGATTGTGCACCATTTTCAATCCATGCATGAAAGTTCTTGAATGTTTGAAAAGCATTAGATTTATTCTTCAATAAATAAACCCAACGCATTCTAGTGTAGTCATCAATAAATGTCATCATATATTTATTTCCATTTGCAGAAGGAATAGGCATTGGGCCACATAAGTTTGAATGAATGAGTTCGAGTTTTCTATGTGCTCTGGAATTTGAATCATGAAAACACTGTTTGCTATGCTTTCCTAGAATGCAAGCATCACATTGCTTAAGTTTCCTAGGAATTGTAGGCAAACCAGTAACACCACTTTTCTTAAACATACGAACGCTGTCATAATTCAAGTGTCCAAATCGAGCATGCCATAAAAGACTTGATGGAAATGTACCTTCATCATAATGAGAATTGTATGAGAAGTTTTGAGCATGAGTAGAGGTACCTTGCAGCTTCAAAAGTCTTTCTTCTTCTATCCCCTGTTGGAATTTCTAAGTTTAACCCGTTAGAAATTCTTCCTGTACTATCTGGTTTATTTCTTCCTATTTGTTTAATCATTTAATAAGTTATTTATTATGTAAATACTAAAAATAAACACAAGTACAATATCAACATTTACAGATCATCACCTGAAAGAAAACAAGCACACAAGTGACACCGTTATTTTTGGACCAATGTCCTCAAAAAAACCCAATGTAGGAAAACTGGTGCAGCTATTCAGAGGGTTATATTATTATGCAGTTTATCAGAGTACATCTGGGTGCCTAAACCGGCTCACGCGACAGAGAAAACAGTACACGGTAGCAATACCTCTATATTAGGAAACAAGTACTCAGAAAACCTGTCCCACGAAACCCTTTCCGGCACAATCGAAGCACAACGCTGGCCCTTCTGGCCACCACGCCAACCCTCTGAGGCACTGCGCAGCCTATGGAGGCTTCTGCATCACTCCCTCTGCCCTCTATGTGGATGACGCAGTCTCTCTGGGCTCTGCGCTGCCTCTGTTGGGCTCTGCGTAGCCTGGACTGAATGCTGCTCTTGCTGTCTCTGCTTCTGCGCTGGTCTCTTAGTATCGTCTCTGCCTCTCTGCCTCGTACTCACTGCCCCTCGCTACTGATCATTGATTCAACTTTGCTTAGCAAACCCGCTTCAGGAAAATGAATGACTGATCACTCTGGTGTATTCTCCAACTGGCCCTCAAGCTTCCTCTTATAATTTTCTCGTTGGTCCATCAACGGTCTAATCGTTGAATCGTTGGTCCATCAATGGTCTAATCGTTGGAACCTTCTAACCCAGTTTTATATTAATACCCATTAATATTTTATTTTTCCTAAGTTTAGACTTAGGAACTCCATTAAAAATATTAATTATTTTAATATCTCCCAAACCGGTTAGAATATGCCTAAACCATTTCTGGTCTTGGAGATCTCATGTGCTTTAGCCTCTCCACCAATCTTCATGGCTAGAGCACATCCGATGCTACCCCAAATCAACATCCTCGTCATGACAAGTGAGTGATCTGATGCTTTTCTGACGCCAACCTTGCCATCAAACATATGAATGGAGTGTCCTTGCTGGCGGATGTGGACCAAGGAAAACAAGTTTCTCCTCAACTCTGGGAGGTATAAAACATCATGTAGAAGAAAGTCTGGAAGACTAGGGAATTTGAGCCTGATGGTGCCAAGCCCTGATGGCTTGAGTTATGATTTGTCTGCAAAGTATACTATTCCATCACCATTGTCAGTAAATTCTTCAAAACAATCTCTTCTAAAAGTTACGTGGCAAGTTGCCCCTGAATCAAGCAACCAATCATTTTTCCAAGAAGCAAGTGAAGCATTAAACAAGTCTTCAATTACTCCAATATTACAATGTGCCACAACATAGTGAGCGGATTTAGGTACTTTACCTTTCTCTTTGTCATGGGTTTTACCTTTGGCTTCATTTCTTTCCTGCTCAATTCTGTCCCAAGGCAATTTACATGTGGATGCATGGTGTCCATCTCTATTCCAACATATATAATGAAGATCAGACTTTTCTCCTTGGAAATGTTTGCCTCCCTTGCCTCTAAAATTTCTTCTTCCTCTTCCTCTTCGGCCACCTCTTCCTCTAAAAGAATCTTGAGCATGCTTTTTCTCTTTATGTGCAAGACACATAGCTTCTTCAGAAGGCTGAGGAGCTATCTTCTTCCCAAAAGCCTTCTCTCTCTCAACAAACTTCTTCCCAAAGGAGTCAAAGGTAATCTCCTTAAGGTTTCCACTTGCTTGCAATGACTGAAGATAATTTGAATAAGTGGGATATAGTGCCTTGACGTAAGCTATAGGAGGAATGTCTATTTGAACACTAGTGGTTTTTGTTATCATGCATAATAGATCTTACTTCTGATGCTAAAGAAAAAGGATCATCACGTTTCAATTCAAGACTGAACAATTTAAGCATCAATTGGACAACTTCAAGTTCAAAGTGTGAGTCATAGAGTTCCTTCAACTTATGTAAGGCTTCAAAAACATTTGAAAATGATGAAATATGGTGACTTACCTCTTCATTTACAGATGTTGCAGTCAAGGCATAGGCCTTGCTTGTTTTCCCAGATGGCGATCTTTTTATTTGAGGTGGGCTTTGCAGGTTCATTATCTCCTTTTCCTTCACAAATTCTTTTCCACAACTCATTAAAAATAAGAGTGTGTTTAATTTTCCTTAACCATTTTGGATAGTTCTCTTTTCTAGAGAGGACTACTCCAACAATTGATATCAATGAATGCATCTTAAAGACTGTGTATTGTGTAAAAAATATACTTTGTTGCCAATATATAAAAATTTGCACTCCTAGTGGTAAAAAAATGCAGTTTTGGTGTAAAATGTTAAAAAAAAATACACTTTGACATATAGGACAAAGGTAATACTTTGGGGAGTTGTTACTTGGGGGAGGTGGTATGTGGGGGAGGGTATTATATGGGGAAGGGTTGAATGGGGAGGGGGTTCAACGTATGACCAGTGGGAACCAAACTATATTAATTGAATTGTATGAAACAGTATGAACGGTGGGAGGAGAGAGGTATTACATAGGTGGTATATAACTGTGGCATATACACAAGTGGTTTGGACTATGTATTGGTATGGCAGCCCTGTGGGAGGAGCATATAATGTTTATGGAGTGTGGGCAATGTAAGACACAACATGGAGTAGCGCAACGAGGTATGGCAGCGGATACCACCAATGCGGGAGGGGTGTGGGGGGACCGTAGTGGGGAGTTGACTGTGGTAATAACACTTTGGAGGCAGTGCACAGTTGGGAGAGGGCCGAGAGGCCGAGGCTCTAGGGAGAGGTATTAACGCATATGGAGGAGGGGTTGCGTATGGTAGTGTTCAAAGGAGGTAACTCCAACATAACAATGCACTGTCTGTTCGTACTTAGGCGCACAACGTGCCATCTCATTTGAGAGTGATTCTAAAATGAAAGGCGTAATTGAATGCAAGCTACTCCTTAGTAATTGTTGTTCGTTCTCGCATTCCAGAAACACCACTTGGTTGGGCCTGCATAGTGGGAGGAGGCGATGGGAGATGTGAAAAGTGAGGAGAAGATACAATATTAACCAACGAGATTGCAGAGGACTGACAATGGAGTCGAGAGAGTGGCTAGGAAACCGGAGTGGCGATGCGTTAAAGAATATGGATGTACACCAGATTATAAAACACACAGAGGATAGAGAGCATAGGAATGAAGAATATGGCAAACTGTAGAAATGGAAAAAGGGAGTTACAAGGGCAGAAAAGCTAAAAATGGAGCTTGCTCTGATACCATGTTAAGCCAAGAGGTAACTCCACAATGCGAATTGTGATTTTGCATTAAGATTGCTCATGGATATTTACATGGAGGGAGAGACTCTTGAGCTTCACCTCCCAATGTCTCTTCATATTCCTATTCTCCTTATTTACTATTTACACTATTTTACATATATTTATCCAATCCCAATGATTAGGTGTCAACAATAAGAAGCCATGAGAATGACACTAGATGCAAAACCTCAAATGCAGACATGACAGACCTGATGCAGAGAACCATGGCCTGGATGGATTGAAAAAGACATAGTAGGCCCACTCCCTAGTGAGATAGAAACCTGGACAAGGAGACAATGGGCCTGAACAGAAGCATTTGTAAACTTCCCTCTAGGGATGCAACCCTGAAGAAGAAGCACATGGCTTGGCAGCCTAAAAGAGAATACAACAAAGGGAAAAGACTTCCCCAACGGGGGCTTTGAAAGACTTCCACAAAGAAGCATCAAATTGAGGATATTTAAACTCTAATGAGAGAGAAACCACCACACGCATAATGCTTTAGTCGCTGCCAAGATGAGCAGTGGTTATGCATGGCAACCCTAGCACAAAAGCATTGTATCTCTTCTATATATCTTTGGTGTAAACAAAAGACTACTACTAGGAAGGACGCCATGGTAGCTCTTCCATATAGCTTTGGTATAAATACAAGACTACTATATATCCTAAAAGGCTATATATATATATATATATATAGAGAGAGAGAGAGAGAGAGAGAGAGAGAGAGAGATACCAGGAGTATTCAAGGCTAATAAATAATCCAATACAACACAAACTATTGGAATGATTGATTTTTATGAAGATTTCCTATTGAGAAGAAATTTTATCATTATTTTGCAGCATTTGCTTTATGAAACCATAATGCTGATGAGCTAATAAATGGGCTTATTAACAGAGGATGAATGGGTGTTTGACTTGCTTTACTGTAATGCATTTGAAATGATGGATGCACAATGGCTAGCAATGCATACTTCCCTAATGGAGTTCAATGTGTAAACTCTTTTGGTAGATGTGATATATATTTTAATTTTGTTTTCTGAATTGGCTATAATCCACTGTATTTTGGATCCCATTTTATGCTTACATAACGCATGCATTATTCTTATTTATGTTAATTGCACTGCCTTTTAGGATGTTGTGGAAGCTATTCGCTTAGCTGGAAAAAGAGTTGCAAATGGAGTTTTCAAACTAGAAGACATGCTATTGTACACCTTCTTGTCTCATTAGTAATCTATAAATTTAAGCTTCTACAAAGGAGGGAACGTTCCCATTATTGCTTTTTTGTATCAGTTCTTTTAGCTACGGTCTCCACGAGAATTGTCCAAGTTGGAGGTATTCATGTGGGTGGGTACCTCAGAAGACCTGCAGGCCAAGGGTCGCCATCCACCTTTTTAATGTGTTCCAAGTTTGATAACAAAGCAATCCGTAACCTTTACCTGATTGTTGCATTGGCATATAGCATAAAGTCTTCCACCCATATTTGGTATATTCTGTATTTTATGAAACACAATATCTGTGGATTGTAATATTAATTTGTATCTCAAATATCTTCTTTGTTACGCTGTACTAGTTGAGAATTTGTCACATTGTCAATGTATATTTACAACACCCTGCATATACATTCAAAAAATGTTTTATGCCCTCACTTATTTACTTAGATACCAATGCAAAAAAACAGCATAAGAACCTCAATAATTTGTTGTGGATCAACTCTTTGGTGCGGAGGTTTTAATGCTGCCGTACTGTTGCTGTTATTTGGCCTAAAATTTTGAAGATGCGAGTTAGCACTTGGCAGTACAGTTGTTGAGTTGCATGGCATTACAGCAGTCTGATATGGATCTTTATTATAACCTTCATTCAGAAGCAATTGGTTTCTCTTTTCATTTTCATACAGTTGATGCTTATGCCATAAGCAATTTTCTTGGGACTTGTGAAGTTCAGTTACGGGTAAGTAATTGTGTAGTCATGAGCCCATCTTTAGACAATAATACGTTGGCTTAGATAACTACAATAATCAAAGGTACTTGAGTTTGGTTGCAACATTACAGAAATTTTCTAGATGAAAATATCATTCCCTGCGCGTTAAGATATATTTGCTCACATAGTGGCATTTCATTTATATTGGTTTGTCTCAAATGCTGGAGATCGAAGTTAGTTTGACCTCTGCAATATCTCTATTGTTCCTGCCGGGGTTGTGTCACCTTTTTGAACGTGTTCCCTTGCGCAGACCTATCAGATTTTGATTACGATGATGCACTTGTGTCTGCTTCATCTCTTAGTCTTTGTACATACACACACACACATTAAATTTATTATTTTCCTTTTTTTTGGTTCTTTTATCTGGAAGATTTTTCGAACGGTAGTTTTTGATTACTTGAAAAACTATGGTGAAGGTAATAATTTCACCATGGTTTGAAGAGACAGCTCCATGAACGTTTGGTTTTCAGCCCTCGTTAGTTGTGGGAGTTGGTGTATTTATACATATGGAGGCTGAAACTTTGTATTCATATAGAAATATATCCAGTAAACTCTTAAGGGCAAATATTTGCCATTTTGAAATTTATTAATATTTTAGAATATGAATATATTTCATTGTTTGTTGAATAGTAAATAGCAGGAGTATATTATATATATATATATATATAATATATAATAATATATATATATATTAATTTTTGTTTAAAAAAATTCTTTCTCGTTTTCTGTTTTTTTGGTAAGGATTTAGTGAATGAGTAATTGAAAATGGACACGGATGTTGTTTGTAACGCTATTGTTGGTCACACTATCAATAGGTCTTCGAGGTTCAGTATATTTGGAAACTTGGATATTAGTATATTTCATTTGAAGCTTCAGTGTAGTTGGATTGACGTGATATGTGAATATGCCTTTTAAATGAATTTGTTAAATGCATAGATAATGAAGAAAATCCTCAATTCATTTGAGATGCCCCCTTCATTTTGGTTGAAAAGTGCTGCAGATAACAGAAATATGTTACTAGGAGATTATACGAATGGGTATAACTCTACCTAAAGGACAAAAGTATATTTCCTTTGAGGTTTCAGTTTAATTGAATGCATGTGATATGTGAATATCCTTTCTTAAATAAATTTATCAAATGCATGGAAAATGAAGGAAATGATCAATTCATTAGAATTGTTGTCCGGGTTGAAAAATGCTGCTTATATTAACAAAAATATGGTAGTAGAAGATTATACAAATGACTGCAACTCTATCCAAAGGGCAAGAGTAGAGCTTTCAAAATAGAGTCAGAGGTATGAAAAATGAAGAACACTTCTTGTATTTGCTAAAATATGGACAAAAATAATATACAAATGGGCATTGTTATCTCTCAAACTCTACCCTAAGAAGAAAAGTCTTAACCTCAATAGGAGAGCCTGGAGGTACAATATACAAGCTACCCACTGTCACCTCGGTAGCCTTGCCCCACACTTTGGACTAAGGAACTTCAACTATGCGACCAATAGGGAGGAGTCCCTATTCCAACCTATGCCTAATCATTTTTGGTATATGGTGAAAAGTCCAACTCATGTTGATTCAAACAACTCACTCAAAGGTGTAACTCCAAAATCTCAATGGTGAAGGGAATTTTTAGAAGGCCAAGTTCACAAAGAGCTCAACTTTGCTAGTCTAAGATGTCCAAATATGACATGTTGAAGTAGAAACACGAGCATATTTTGAGTAGGTTCTAGTTTATAAATCTCCAATTGGTTTATTAGCTTATCCGTTTTGTTAGATGTGAAATATGAATGTGAATGCCCAAGAATTAGAGCAAATTGAAATAATGCTCAAAATGTAAATGCTGGTGTGTAGGTATCTAGTTGCAATGTTGTCAAAACTGAAGCATTACCACTATCATTTACAAATATTTAAACGATTATGAATGTGTGAAAAAATTATCACTATTTAGTGAAATTGTTGACAATACAAAATAAGAGTCGACCATCCATATGAAATATCTTGGAATCTTAATTGCCCATAGAGTATTAGTGCAACAAGAAGACATTATGAAAATATGTGATGTAAGTGCATATACGAGTTCAAATCCTTAGTTATTTTTAAAATGATACTTTCCTTATAAATAAAAAATGGGAAGAATATGAAACCATCAACCATAAAAATATTATGAAGTGAGGATCATTGTTATGTTACCGATGTCATAAAATTCATTGAGGTTGATTTACACTTTAAAGACAACAGTGGAGTATTCAACAAATATTTTATGGTATTGCTTTTGTAAATAATAGTGAGAAAAACATTTTGAAGGATAATTTTCAATGCACATTGGTAGCCGTTTATGAATTTAATGAGCAGACCCATGTGTGACTAAACTTACTTGAAATATTGAAATATTCAACACTTAAAAAGGTGATACATTAGGAGAAAACTAGTTCTTTAACACTATATTTCAATTTTAAATAACAACCAATACACAAGGTTACATACAACATAAATGAACCATAAGGAACCAAGTTATCAAGATTATGCCTCACCACTTTGGTGGGGTGAGGTGTGATTAGATGTTGAAACTAGGCGTGCCAACAATGAATGATGGGATTAACACTAAAGATGTTCCAAAGGTTTCCATTCCCATAATTTCCATTAATGCCTTAGTATGACTAGTTGCTAGAATTTTTTAAAATGATGATGCAACAAGGCTTAGAATGATAATTCCTTTGGCCTCTAAATCCAGCCACTCCATAGACTATTGCATTGACTTGTTAGCTAGAAAACCTGAGATCATGTATATACCAAGAAATTGTAGAAATTAATGTGTAGATTTAATATTGCTCATGAAATTCGCTAAATCACAAGACTTGAAGCTACTCTACTGATCTACAGAAGTTAATTAATCATCTAAAACAAGAATCATTGACATGCGAACTAGCAGCCAGAACCCCTAGTGAGTATTTTGACCCAACCAACCACCTTCAACTTTTTTCGCTCCTTTAAGTAAGGAACCCGCTACTCCACAAATATGATGAGAGGAAAGGCTGCCACCCGCTACACCACCACTGAGGCTCGCTGATTCTACTGATAGGAATTTGAGCAGGTTGATGACTAGAGTTGATCCCGGCTTCTCTAGGGGCATGATAGAGGCTTATCTCTCCAAGCTACTTACACGCATTCTCGAATAATCACTGAGCACTCTCATACGCCCATTCGAACTAATGCTCTATATATGAGACACGGCACATACACAAGGATTTATTTAAGGGAAAACAATTGCTCAAAACCCCTTACTATTTGGATTACATTAATCAGAGAATAAAGAAGAAATACAATGTTTGCTCAAGCCCAAGCACACCTGGCAAGTGTATAGTCTATTCCACTGTCTGATTCACTGAACTTGGCCCAACACTTAGCCAATATCAAGCCTTCCCAAGCTTGTATTTCCTTGTGCCATTCCCTTGGGAAATTGCCCATATTTTTTAGGAATTTCGCACCAAGGAATTGTGCAATAGCCTTAGGTCAATCTCTGATTGCATGCAACACCTATACACGTGGGAATATACTACAACTGATGGTACACTGCCTTGGAATCTCTATCTCAAATGGTTAACTCAAATTCTTTGTACGCAATAATTATTTTGGATTGATTAATTAGTTAATTGGTTTATCACTGAGTGTGGTTGAAGTTACACATCCACAACTTGACCTCCACTAGTTCTTCTGACAGTTAGAACTAGTTAAACTGACAATAACTCAAATTAGCTGAAAAAGATTTCTACAAATTAGCAATCAATTATGTAGAACTGAACTCAAGTGTCTCCAACTTGAATTTACTAAGTTAACTAAGTGACAAGAGCCATGTCACCTCAGTTAACTACCTCCAAGTATTCTGCGGAAATAGAAATTTGAATTTTAATCTAGTTTGACCTAGGCAAAGTCAAAACTAGATTTATTACTGCAGTTTCAACTCTCCCTCTCAGTAAGAAAGAGATTATCAGATACCCCAACCATGCTTCTATGGAACTCAAATTTGCCTCTTGACAAAGCCTTTGTCAAAATATCTACATCTTGTTCCTCTGTCGGAATGTACTGCAACAACATAATCCACCTCTACACACAATCTCGTAGATGGTGATACCAGATGTCGATATGCTTGGATCGATCATGAAATACTGGATTCTCAGAGAGTTTGATACAACTCTGATTGTCACAATAAATCATTGTAGGATCCATCTTTTGACCAAATAACCCAACAAGAATCTTTCTCATCCAGATAGCCTCACATGTTGCTTGACTTGTAGCCATGTACTCTGCTTCTGTTGAGCTGAGTACCACAAATCTCTACTTCTCGCTGTACTAAGAAACTACTATTGACCCGACACTGAAAATTCCTCTTGAAGTGCTCTTCCTGTCTGATGGACTCCCCGCCCAAACTACATCTGTGAAGCTTTGTAGGTTCACTCCCTTTGTTCATTTGTACCAAAGACCAAACTGAGTAGTGCCTCTGAGGTATCTCAACACATACTTTGTTGCCTTCTAATACAGTTTGGTTGGCTTAACCATTGCTTGACTAAGTTGGTTAACTACACAACACATGTCTAGTCATGTGTTCACCAAATACATAAGTGAACTCACAAGCTGCCTGTAAATGATAGCTTCCACTACTTCACCTGAAGTAGCATCCTCTTTCCTCCATTTTCCTGCTAGAGGAGTATCCAGGTTTGCACTTGTCCATGTAGAACCTCTGAATTATCTCGTTGGCATACTTGTCTTGAGAGACAAACAGTTCCCCATCTCTTTGCCATACTTCCAAACCAATGAAGTAGCACATAAGGACCATGTCATTCATCTCGAACTCTCTTGCAAGGTCCACCTTGTAAGATATGATCAACTTCTCATCACTAGTAAGGATCAAGTCATCGACATATAAAACAATAATAAATAATTTTTCCTTCTACCACAATGTGATAAAGGTTTGCAACTGCTTCACTTTTGGTGAAGCCCAAACTGGTGAGATAGCTATCGATATTGGTATACCAAGCACAGGGTGCTTGCTTGAGTTCATACAATGCTCGTTTCAGTCTGTACACATGTGACTCTCTGTCAAAGGTCTCAAACCCCTCTGGTTGGTCAATATACACCTCCTCAATAACTCCATTGAGGAATGTTGTCTTCACATCCATCTGGTGGATCTTCCACCCCATCTGCGCTGACAGTGCTAGAATTGACCTAATGGATGAGTACCTTGCTACTGGAGTAAAGGTCTCATCATAGTCAATTCCCTCCACTTGAGAGAACCTCTTGGCCAAAACTCTGGCCTTGTGTTTCCTATGCTCCCGCCTGCTGCATTCTTTACCTTGTAAAGCCATCTCGAACCAACCAATGATTTGTTTGCTGGTCTTGGGACCACTTCCAAAACACTGTTTCTGACAATGGAATCATATTCCTCTACCACAACATCAACTGAAATTGGTTGCTCTACAACTTCTTCGAATGAGGATGGCTCTGTCTCTACCAACTCACTCATCAACACCATGTAGCCAGTGTACTGATACAATGACCTCCTTTACCTGCGCTGTGATGGGGGTGCTCACACATTCTCTCTAGCATCTTGCAATAATTTGTCATCTTCCCTGATTCACTTCCTTCCTTCTCTAGATGTCCTTGCCTGAGTGGATGTCTCCACTCTTTGCTCCTCTACTTGTGGCTGCTCTACAACTTCCTGAGCTTCTTCCTTTAGAGCCAAAAGCTCCTGATCAGGTTGTAGCTGAAGCTCCTTCTCAAGAGAACACCTCATTGCCTTCTCCTCATCAAATTTCACATCTCTTTTGACCATTGTCATCTTGAGAGATGGAAAGTACACACGACAGTTGTGAGGTGTGTCTGTGTACCCCACAATTATGCCAAACTTTGATGTCGGCTCTAGCTTTTTCCTTGCTTCCTTGGAAACATGACAGTAAACTGATGATCCAAAGATCTTGAAGTGTGACATATCTGGTTTCTTCCCTGAAAAAACTTCCTCTAGTGTACTCATGCCAAGAATCCTGTGAAGACTCCTATTATGCAAATACGCTGCTGTGATGCATGCTTCAACCCACAAGTGTAGAGGTAGACTTTGGTAATGCAACATTGCCCTTGCTTCTCCCACAATACTTCTGTTCTTCCTCTTAGCCACCCCATTCTGTTGTGGGTTATGGGGCGCTGTCAACTCTCGTCGAATGCCTTCCTTTGCACAAAAAAATTTAAACTCATTCGACATGTATTTACCATAGTTATCGCTCTTGAGAGTCTTCACTTTCCTATTAGTTTCTTTCTCAATTAGTGCTTTAAACTCAACAAATTTGGAGAATGTCTGGGTTTTCTTTTGCATGAAGTAAATCCAACACTTCTGTGAGAAATCATATATGAATATAACATAATACCTGTGCTTGGCAGTGGAGGCTGTCGAGAAAGGTCCTCAAACATCAGAGTGGATCCTTTCAAGCACTGCATGCACCTTGCTATCCCGATCATTGAAGGTGGATTTGTGTACTTCCTCAACGCACACCCTTTGCATGAATCCCGCTGCTCTAGTGCTCCTTTGGGGAGCCTTGTAGAAATCTGCTGCATGATCTTCAAAGCGCCATGATGCAAATGGCCAAGTCTTCTATGCCATATTTCACTGACATCTCGCCTCTGCACCTTCTTTGCTTTTGTGCTCAATGTTGCACAATCTTCAACATCTAATTTGTAGAGGTTCTTCACTTGAACCTTGATCTGCTTCACTTGTTCCATGGCGATGTGTATCTGGAAAACCTTCCCTTTGCTGAATATCACATCGTAGCCACGATATTCCAACATAGCTACAAAAGCTAGATTCTTCTTCAGACCCAGTATAAACATTACATCTTGGAGCCTGAGAGGGGAGGAAAACTCCCTCTGAAAAGTAACTGTACCAATATCGGTCGCACTATACATTCCTTCATCTCCCATCTCGATGTGCTTTGGAGATCCTTATCCTCCAAGTCACTGAAAAATTCTATGTTGCTCGTCATGTGGAATGAGGAATCACTGTCTAGATACCACACACTACCCATTATTGTGCTTTCCATGCATGCAATGAAGGTAAAATCAAGTTCGAATTGTGAAGCTAGGGCTTCACTTGCTGCTCCTCCTGTGGTCTTCTTGCTTGCTTTCTTGTGTGGACACTTCGTTGCATGGTCCCCGAATTCATGATAGTGAAAGCACTTGATTATGGACAAGTCTTTCTTCTTGCCCCCTTGAATCAAATCTGCTTTGGATTGTGATTTCTTTCCCTTCCCTTTCTTTGTGTTTCTATCCAAGGCACAATTCTCCTCATCCTCACCCTTGGATGAGGTCCCATCTCTGGTGTTCCGCCTTATTTCCTCCTGCACTAGATCAGATCATAACCGCTCCCAATTTGGTAGTTTTTCCCTACCATTTACCGAATCTTGATAGCTGTGCTAGCTCTTGGGAAGGCCCAAAAGGGCTAGAGCTACCAAGTCTTTTTCAGGGACATTAACACTGACTCTGTCAAGTTCATCATGGCACTGTGTAAACTTGCTAAGGTACTGGAAAATTGTGTCATTCTTTTGCATCTTGATACTTTGAAGCTTGTCCTTGAGTGCTAGCTTCCTGTGGCCACTATTGTTCTCGAACAATTCAGTCAGTACTTTCCACATCGTAAAAAAAGTCTCTTTTTTGTGGAGTTTCGAGACATTATGATCTTGAACTCCCTCCAATATGATTCTCCTTGCTTTCGCCACATCCTTATTCCACTAAACAAGCTTCAGGGCATCATATGCTTGGGGTTTTGCTACATCTGTCTTGATGCATTCTAGCAGCCCATTATTATCCAATATCATTTCCATCCTGTCCTTCCATGCAACAAAGTTTGAGGTGCCTTCCAAGGCATACTCGAGCTTGAGTCCATTGAAAGCCATCTTCTTAGTCCTTAAGAAAACCTGCAACATTGATCTTCAAATTCGAATCTCTTTGAATGACTTCAAAATCTCCTCTACAGTGATTTCAACTCTGACACCATGTGGAAATTAATGTGTAGATTCAATATTGCTCATGAAATTTGCTAATCACAAGACTTGAAGCTACTCTATTGATATGTGGAAGTTAATTCACCATCTAAAACGAGAATCATTGACATGCAAAAGGAAACATCACACATACGTAGAGATTTATCTAGGGGAAAGCAACTGCTCAAAACCCCTTACTATATGTATTGCATTAATCAGAGAATAGAGTAGAAATAAAATGCTTACTCAAGCCTGAGCAGACTTTACAAGTGTATAATGTATCCCTCTCCTTGACTGAATGAACGTCACCCAACACTTAGCCAATTTCAAGCATTCCCAAGCTCTTATTTCCTTGCGTTGCTCCCTTGGGAATTGCCCATATTTTTTAGGAATTTCACACCAAGGAATTGCGCAATAGCCTTAGGTCAATCTCTGAATGCATGCACCACTTATACACATGAGAATATGCTACAACTGATAGTACACTGCCTTGGAATCTCCATTTCAACTGGGTAACTCGAATTCTTTGCATGCAATAATTATTTTGGGTTGATTGA
The DNA here is from genome assembly GCA_000404065.3 of Pinus taeda. Lineage (NCBI taxonomy): Eukaryota > Viridiplantae > Streptophyta > Pinopsida > Pinales > Pinaceae > Pinus > Pinus taeda. Next base: position 207,410 of record APFE031221513.1, on the reverse strand, counting down.
TCATTTAACTAGTTGATCACTGAGTGTGGTTGAAGTTACACATTCACAACTTGACCTCTACTAGTTCTTCTGATAGTTAGAACTTGTTAAACTTATAATAACTCAAATTAATTGATATAGATTGCGACAAATTAATAATCAATCATGTAGAACTAAAATCAAGCATCTCCAACTCGAATTTATTGAGTTAACTAAGTGACAAGAGCCATGTCACCTTAGTTAATTACCTCCAAGTATTCTGCTAAAATAGAAATTCAAATTTTAATCTAGTTTGACCAAGGCAAAGTCAAAACTAGATTTTTTTGTTGAATTTTCAACAGAAAATGAAAAGAAAATGGGTGCCATAAATAAAACATTTACCTTTACAACATGAAATTGCGATTTAAGATGTGTTGACTTAAACATCGAGATATTTCGGAGATGAAACCAAAACAATTAAATTGTAAACATTATAACAAATCTTGCCTCAAGGGTTAGCTCAATTGGTCGAGGTCCTGTTGCTAAAAGCATCTCGCTATTTGGGGGTCACGGGATCAATTCTCTCGACGCTTTCGAGTTTAAGCTCTGCTAATAAACCGATGGGAGTGATCCATTTGGGTGGTTTTGCCCTAATATTTCCTCGGGAAAAAATAATCAGTCCATAACCTTTGACATTTGTTTAGTTAGTGGAAGAAATATATGTTAGATGTGATAAGTTTGAAACCAGAAAACAACCATAACATAATACCAACAAAAACCTTAAAACTTGAAGTAGATTTACTTAGTGAATTGATTAATTGATTAAGTTAGGCTTAATGTCAATCTTATGTGTGATTAAACACAAAAAATGAAGTTGAAGAAAATGTAACTAGGTTCGGTCTTCATAAAGACATGTAATTATGAATAATGTACATGATGTAATAAAAGAGAAAAAAATTGTTTTTTTGTATGCCTTGCTGCATGGGTTTCATAAGCGAGAAGTGTCATTCATAGGTCAACGACGACTTCTGGATGTCTTTAGGATTTGTCATAATGTCAAAGAATCAAGTCATGTATGAAGCAACTCTTCTTGAGCATGAGAAAAATATATTTGTGTCATAAACAATGTCAAGTTGCCCTCCAAATCACAAGCACAATCCTCTTCTTGTGTCAGCCAACAAAAATGAATTAAGAACAATCATGTCGGCTCAAAGAAATAGACACAACGGTTCACAATGACAAGTCGACTAAATATGGAAGACGAACCACTATATATACCCCATTAGGGTCTGTGCAAAAGGGAAGACATTGAACTCAGATTCTTGTAACTTTCGGATGGGTACAACAGAGCAGAAAACTCAAATTTTCAAATGAAGTTCATATTTTCGGATGGGTACAGGAAGGTCAGACTTTCGATGGACAACATCTCTGTGTCTTGGCCTCCTCACTGTTTTGATGATCATTGCCTCAAACACAGTCACAGTCTAGGCATCGTTGTGAGAATAAGGATCTTTGTAATACACTCCTGGCATACTCTCTAGACACAATCACAGTTTAGGCATCATTGAAATGAGAAGAATCTCGGTTTTCCAATAGTGACACTCTGTCTGGGCATGTATTCTGGACAATGGTAATCATGATCGTAATAGGTTCAAGGTCATAATTTTGATGAAGTGGCAACAAGTGTCATAGTGAAGGAGCAACAATGATGCTGATGAAGGTGCATCGGTGTTGCATAAGTAATGATCATAGTGATGGCCTCGGTGATGCAAGCAGTAATGATCTCGGTGGTGCAATAGTGATGGCCTTAGTTTTGCAATTATTATGATGATTTCAACAATGACAAATAAGAGGATTGATGTCTTGGTCTTGGAAGGGCATAATAGGTCAAGGGTCATGGTCTTGGTATTCCTCAATTGGAATCTCTATAAGAAGAATTTTGTGCAGATTTTCCTCTCCAAGAGAGAGATTTTGGCCCTAGCAGAAAGCCAACATTGTGTGTTCTTGTCTCTTTGTTTTGGTAACTATTTAATGAACTAAAGAAGACACACTTTAATAATAATAACAAGTGAAGATTGTGCTAACATGAAAAAATTAAAAGACCTCACAAATAGTTATCATGACTAGAAGAATCTCTTTAACACTAATTGCCCTAGATTCTTCAACAAAATGCACCATGTAGCTAACCGTCATGTCATAATAACTAATTAGAAGAAATCAAGTTGTAATATAGACTCAAGTTATGAATAATGAGATCAAAGGTTAGCTTCTACTTGAGTGCATTGAATGGTGTTACTTATAATATATATATATAATGATTAATTAACTAATAATTAGTAGCGAAGGGGAATGTCTCTAAGGACATGACTGTTTGTGAAGAGGTACCTGCCTAAGGCATATAAGCAGGCCCTTACTCTCATTTGTAATCATTTCACTTGTATCCAAATATTCTTATATAATATATTATCTGTTCCATGATGAACATCTTTATATACCAGATATTCCGAGTATTTTGCTGAATATACGAACCTTGTTCGTTATATTGGTGTCAAAACATTCTTCTAAGTAAACGAACTTTGTTCGTTACATTGGTATCAGAGCTATTCAATCTTCTAGCCACTGAGCCACTGCACATAGAACCACTCTGATTTGGTCTTGTCCATTGAGTCTTCGTCAACGTTATTGTTATGAGAATTGAAGTGTTTCGCTACATAGTTTGGAGATTCTCCATTTTACCGTCAAACCTTTGGCCATTTAGAAAGAAAATATTAAAAAAAAAGTAGAAAAGAGTACAGTAAAAAAAAATACTATCAATTTAAAAAATAGGGAGGAGTATTTTAAAGAAAAAAATATATAAAAAGAGGAATAAAAAATTAAAAAAAAGAGTATATATAGAAAAAAATATAATAAAAAAAAATATATAAAAGAAAAAAAAATTATATTATAAAAAAATATAAAAACATATATTTGGAAAGAGATAAAGGTAAATATATATATATATATAAAAGTTATAAAAAAAAATAAATGGAGGGATAATGCAGAAAATTCGTTGCGGCTTTCTTGAACAACCGTCGTCGTCGTAGGAAGTGCCACTCGACAACCTTCCACAGCTCGCCGCTGTTACCTGCTTCGCCCAAAAACCCTTCCGCCGCTGAGGCTACACACCCAACTCACTGATCTGTAATATCCTTTGCTCACCATCGCTAGAGCCCATCTATCCTATGTTCCTGCTGTCTGTGATAACCACATGCCACAGTCAGCCCCGTCCTCACCTCCTAACTACAACAGTTGTTCATAACATCCCCATCAGTGCCAACTGACCCGACTTATCTCCATCTTATCGCTCGATCATTGCCGTTGTCTGCTGCTTGTCAATTCTGCCAGAAAAATACCACCGGTATAACACCGCTGCGCCCGTTCAATATCTGATATCATAGCACATTAGAAAAACATTCCACTACAAATAGGAGGAAGACATAAAAGAAATTAATAATAGTGTTGGCCAAATAAGTTAAAAGTTGTTGTCATAAAAGTGGGCTTCCATTGGAATTCGGTGGGTATAAAAAAAGATGAAGTAAAAATATCGTGGTTTCTATCAAGCACAACAATTATAAACAAGACGGGCTGCGGGGTAGCTAGTCCCTGCCCCAGCCCGCAGCTAGTTGCATGTATTACACGTGCCCTGCCTGGTTCCTGGTAAAGAGAGCAAAGCACGTAGCCTGTGCCTGCCAGCCAAATCCACTTACTTAGTGGATATCACTTGGTTCGTCGCTTTCAGAGACTGCCTGCTACTTAAACTGCACCTCTACCAGCACCTATTTGATTAGTTTCAGTTCCATAGCCTGTTTAAGATAAAGACCCGTTGTTTACCAAGCAACACCAAGAGCAAAGGTATACAAGGCTGTTTACTAAGTAGCAGATCCTGCAGTTCGATAGTCAGTAGGTAGATACACTTATGAAACCGGGACTGGAGAATCTGTAGGCTAAGGAGCTGGATTTGGAACTTATTCTAATACGAAATCAATTGATTATTCAACTGAATCAATTGGATCCTAGTCCGTTGACCTTGAACCAGAAGCAGTTTAAGCACCATTGGAGCATCTGCAGATCGAGAGCAATACCCTGGTGTTTAAGATCCTCCAGATGCACCTAGATCGAAGGTAGGAGAGGCAGAGTCAGTTATTTCGCCGGTTATGCTCGGATATGGCCTCTGCTGGGATCCAGTATAGTGGGAGCAGCGGTTTCCGTGTGAGCTGTGGTGTCTGCTGTAGCCGTGGGTAATGCTTTTTGCAGCATATGATTGAGCAGTCTTGGCTTCACCTGTCTCCATGGTAATTTAGTGGTCACATACAACTTTTAGATGATGTTTATATCACATTGAAGTCATTCTATGATGTTTGTAGATTGCATGGAATTCTTAAATGATACACTAAATCCGCCAGAGACTTATCCCATTCCCGTCCGTGGAAATATTCTAATGTAATATAAAACAACGTAAGTTATAAACAATACCAAAAACTTAGATAAGCTCGTAATATGTATTTTAAAAAGCAATCAAAACATAGATAGAATAAAGTTTTTGATTAATTTATGTAACACGCTAGTCCAGCACAACCAGCCCCGCTTTTGTTGAGCCTACTTGCATGGACTACAGGTGGCTCTCTGAATGCTTCCAGTGGAGGCATCTGGAGAACAACCATCTCTCAGTTCTGTTTCTTGCTCTGAACCCGCTTAATATCCTGGAGACAATACAATTTGTGGCACTGTGGGCATATTGGGAGTTGTGAGACTGTTCGCTATGCGCAGGTCGTATAGATTTCTTGAATCGTTATGAGCAACGAAAACAGACCACGGACGCAGATGCATGTGTATATGGCTTATGACAGAGGCTGAGGTCAGTTAATCTCGGAGGTTTAGAGCAGTTTAATTTTTAGGGTTTTTGGATTGGTGTTTGAGGTTGTGAGTTCGGATCCCATGATTCAGAGCGAAGAGAAAAGAAACAGACTGCTCGACCTGATTCGGAGGAAGTGGCGTCGGCCCCGTCAGGCGGTTCCCAGGACGAAATCGCTCACGACCTCCTGCACGATAATGCCGCTCATTAAGCACCGTCGCTGCCATTCTTGGCCTGACAGCGACTGGGACGATATGGCTACCGGTACTGCTGTGGCTCCCCATGGCTATTTGGCGGTCTACGTCGGCGCGGATCGCTCCCGGTTTGTGATCAAGATGGATGGCTTCCATGCCCGGACTGGGACTGGGACTGGGAGCTGACATGATTTCTTCGTCTGCAGCAAAAACAGAGAAGAAGAGCAATGTAAGTAGCCGCGGCTGATATTTTGCAGGGCTCCATTTCACGCTGAAACAATTGTAATGCAGGCTATGGCGATACTTCTATGGCGATACTGCAACCTGTCTGCCATCAGGTAAAACCCCCTGCACATCAACGTCCTGACTGATGAAGATAAGGGATCGGTTCAAAGCATTGCAAAACCATACATTCAGAAGTCCAACGAAGGTATTATTGTTCATAAAATCATATTTAGTAGTGGAATGCCCCTAAACGGATACTAACAGAGAATATAATCGCAGGGGTGTTATTTGTTTGGATGAGAAATCGTGTTAATACATATTTGCGTTTCTGTCTTCCAGAAAAACATCGATGGAAAAGGGATTCCAAGAAGCGTAAGGCTAATGAATGTGAAGCATTGTCTGCTAAAAAGCCAAATACAAGGTCTGAGAATTTAGATATTAATTTGCGAGAAGGATCTTCAGCAGAAGACAGAGAGTTGGACCTGAAGCTGATTTCTATGCTGAGCACAGGAAGCCAAGGTATGCATACAATCGTTTTACTGCAACCTGTCTGCCATCAGGTAAAACCCCCTGCACATCAACGCAATTCAAAATTATTCTCATTTTCCATATGATCATTTGCATTAAAATTGGAAGTAGATTCCCTCAGAATTTCGTAGTTGAAAATGAATTCCGAATTCGATAGGTATAGCGGGAATATAAATTCTCCTTTGTCCCCTGAATGTGTAGCTGCAGTTTCAGGACCTCTGATTGTAGAATACTGTTCCGGACGTTTGCGACAAAAGAAACCATTCCGCTTCAGAATCAGTATGGCAGCAATAAATCCAAGTGTACCGCCGACTATTACGCCCAGATGTTCAGCGAATTTGGTTTATTTCAGCTCAGAGCTTCAGAAGATTGATAGCAGCGCTCCGTCTGTCCGAGCGCAGAGCATGTAGGCAGTGAGTTATGAAGAAAGTAGGCAGTGAGTTATGAAGACAGAGACTTGGGATTGGGATTCTCATGCAGACACCGAATCAACATGCAGACAGACATCGAAGCAACATGTGTTGGCAACTTGAGCTGAGCTACTTATAAACTAGTTTCTAGTTCACTGATATATCATGCTAACATTTAATGTTAGCGAATTAATGCTAATGCAATGCTAGCATTAGTTTCCATGTTCAGAAAATTCATTGAATACATAAGTTAAATGAAGAAGATTTATCCTAAGTTTGCCCAGATCCTGGCCTCGATATGAGGCCAAATAAGATGGTTAAAATTCTTAGTGGTCGAAATAGCGGCGGGAATTTCGTATTGGTAAGAAAAAAGTGATTTATGGAATATAAAATTGAAACTTAGGTTAATGAATTCCGTTTTGTATGAATTCTCGCGCCGAACTAATAGCAACCGACCAAAACCAATTGCTATAGTCCTTGCCAGGCCCGGAGGGCAGGGACTAATAATAATGGAAAAGGGTCTTTTTTATATACAAATTATAAATAGTGGCAACATCCACACTAATGGAAGAATCAAGCTCAAAAGGTCATTGGAGAAACGTGAATCACCCTGCTTCTTAACCGTAACCCTTGATAACGAGTACCAAATAAATATTATATCTCATACCTTAATTAATTCCAAATCGGACAATTAGTAGGTAAATGTTAGTGCCAATACGAACAAAATAAAATAAAAGGGTTTTGATGTTGAATTAAAGAAATATACAATATTTAAGTGAGCATTTACAAGTCTTTTATTTACCAAATGACGAATCATATCAAAGTGAAAGCTTGACCTTTTACCTTTATTTAAAAAGTAAACTATTTAAGGCTTTAGAAAATACATGGGTTCAAAAGGGTAATATTATAAAAAAAGGTATTATTACCAGGATTAAAAGAACTATTTTAAATCCTTGCTCATTTTGAAAGAAGAAAAAAAAGGAATATTCTTTTATAAAGGTATTTTAATGGTAGGTTTTAGATTATTTACATTAAAAGGGTGTATTTAAGAGAAAGAGATAAGTATCGCTATTAATATAAGCATCGAGAATAATTACATCAACATTAATTTGATAAATCAACTATTAGTTCTAGAGCCAAATATAAGTGAAAGAAAACATATTTTTTGCGAAAAAAGTATGAAATTAATGATTTACAAGTAATATTTGATCATTATGAGTACATATCTCAATTTTGTGTCGTAACTATGCTTGAGAAAGAGGTTTATATAATTCTTTGTCAACCTTGGTTTAATGAATTAGGTACGTTCATGTTAAACACAAAAAATTCTTCTTGTTCCCTTGCAAAAAGAAGATGGTCACATTCGAAGACATGACAACGAAGGCAGAGATGATAATGCCTTCATCAATTTTTTTAAAGATATTTCAAAATTGAAGTTTCAAGATAATTAAAAAGAAATATAAAGAAAACAGAAAGAGCTTGAAGTAGACATCTCCAGTAAAGAGAAGGAAATTTCGCCCCTAAGAGATCATAGTGAAAAACTACTAGAACAAGTCAAGAAGGCTAAGGCCACCTAGAAAGATCTCAAGAAGCACATATAAAAACAAGAAGATGAAAGTTTATGATTAAAGAACATTAACAAAAAAATATTAGAACAAATCAAGTGTTTAAAAGATGAGAAGCTTGAATGCCAAAAGAAAAATGACTCAGTAAATGAGGAACTCTTACGTCTTAAAAATCATAATCATAATCTACTCACACAAATTAAGAAACTTCAAAATGATAAGAAATCATTGAAAAACAAATTAGAAGGATTTATCATGAAAAAAAGTCAAAGTCTTCAGTCCAAGTTGAAGAGAAAGGAACAAATACTGAACCGGTGAATATCACAACTTGAGAAGAAGATAAGCCAGTTGAAGAAAATACACACTCAGATGTTGCAGTTCAGACGATGAACATTCCAAGTGAAGGTTTTGTAACCAACTCAACAACATTGTCATCGAAAGTAAATCAAGAAATTTCCAAATACATGATAAGAGAAAATCAAATCACCAATAATCGTTACCGACATCTAAACCACAAAAGTAGTCATCTCAATCAATGTGCATATCTGTATCACTCAAAACAAAGACAACAAATTTATGTTCTGATGAATACTGGAGTTTGTACAATCCAGTTGTGATAACAATTTATCACAAATTTCCAGTAATCGCAAGATTCCATAGAAAATTGATTTAGGATGGTCAGGTTCATACTCAATTCGACTATTTTATTTATCAAAAGAGGATCCCATCATCTTGTATCAACGAACATGAGTAGTTCAGGAATTCGTAAAAGATGCAAACATATTACAAGTCAAGAATATATAACATACCTTGTCAGCAATAAGCTTTGAGGACAAAACATTTTGAAGAGGAAGACAATGTGATATATATATATATATATAATACACACACACGAATAATTTAAATAAAATAATAATGATTAATGATTAATTAACTAATAATTAGTAGTAAAGAGACATGTGATGTAGGAGCGTGAGGCTTGAAGACAAAAGGCTTTAAATTTATTCCAAAAACACAAAAAAAGGTTTACAAGCAAAAGAGTGGGATCCTTTAGCTGTCACTTTACAAAGCTTTCTAGATAGGATTTGAGCTAGAATTTAAAGATTTGGATTATCATGTAATAAATTCAAGTAGTTGAGATTCTCCAGGAGAATATCATGGAGATTAGATAGGATTAGGCAGTTTTGATCCTAATTTAGGATTTGGTTGTTGTATGTACACGTATTTATGTAAGTTTTGAATTAATATAAACGGATTTGGCTGTGGAGGACTAGACTGTAAAAAACTGAAATATCTCTGTGTCTCTGTGTATTCTGCGCATAAATGGTTAAATCCCGAAGGTTTGAATTTCCTTCGAAATATCTTTGAATGTTGTTGGTTTCCAGTTTGGCATCTAGAATTAGAGTTCTGTATAATCTTGCGTTATCGCGTTTAAAACTTCATTCACTGTGTATTGAAATAACTTAATGTATTTCGAAACCACTGAGGTTAGTTAGTGATACCCTGAATCTGATAGTTGAGGGCTAAACTTGGCAGAAGCGCTAAAACCTTGGCGGAATGAGGAAAACCTAATAAATGCGCGAGAAGTCCAGGAAAAGATTTGAACGTCTGATTGACAGATCCAATAGATCAACGGTCATCGCGTGTCAACAAGTGCCGAAGTTAAACAAAATAGGAAAACGATCTTTGTAGGTGAAAGTTGTTTCTCTCGTGGACTTAAGGTGGTAAGTTGTATTTTGAAAATTCACATGATTCCACTAGTAGCCGACACGTAGCACGGGAAAACTGCTTTTCTCGCATACCCTCGGCTTGTTATACGTTGGCAAAAATTCCACGCGATATTACGCGTCAACCGTTGGATTAAGTGGGATTGATTAATGGTGAAGATCATCCGGCTAGTTTGCGAGGGGGGAAAGCGATAACTGTCAGATTGAATCTTGAGATCGGCGATGTATGTTGAACGTGATAAAGGTTGTGGAATGATGAATGCGATAAGGTTTTAAACTGAAGTTTATCTCCCTTTTGATTCCATGGAAAGTCCTGAAGGTTTTCCATATTTCAGGTAAATTAACCAGTTCTGCTATTATAACAGAATAACTAAATTTGGAGGTTGATGACTGCCACCAAAGGAAACCCAAGAAGAATTTCCAAGTGAACTTGAGGAAATCATTTCTGGTTTTGAACGATTAACTCTAACACCTGCAACCAGCCCACCATTAGTGGTATCAGAGCCAACTAACTGACGCTAAACAAGATCTCAAATATCAGAAAAAGAAGTCCAACATGGCTTCCAAAGTTGGAGGAAGAGGTGGTGGTTGAAGAATAGGAAGATCAGTTGCAAATACTGAAGTGTTGGAAGCTATGCAATAGATGCAAGCTAGATTAGAAGCAGTGGAAATGGAAAATCAAAGAGATGGAGATGTCAGTGAGCCTGAAGTTGACGCTACAGAAGAAGAGGAACCTGCAAAAATTACTCTTGAAATGAGATTCTTTAAATTAGTGTTGGGATCCACATCTAAACCCAGACTTGAGGGTTCAATTTATACAGAAGATTTAAACCTTGAGGAGTTGATAGACTGGATCAATGACATGGAAAAATTCTTTGATTATGAAGAGATGGAAGAAGGAAAGAGAGTGAAATTTGCTGTCACAAAATTGAAAGGACATGTAGCACTTTGGTGGGATGGAGTGCAGGCAAAAAGAAAAAGACTTGGTGAGCAGCCAATTAAAAATTGGAACAGGATGGTGGTAAAGTTGAGAGGTAAGTTTTTTCCAAGTGATTATCAACTTTCATTACATAGATAGATGCAGAACCTTAGACAGAGGTCTTTGACAGTGAAAGAATACACAGAGGAATTTTACAAAGTGAGCATAAGAGCTGGACAAATTCAAGATACATATGAGAAGGTTGCTAGATATATAAATGGTCTCAAAATGGAGATCCAGGATGAGATAAGTTTGCTGTCTCCTAAAACAGTGGAAGAGGCTTATTAGATGGTACCGAAGGCTGAAGAAAAACTCACGAGGAAGAAATCTACCAAAAGTAGAGGTACTTTCCGAGGAAGAGGAAGTCAAGGTGGTAGAGGAAGATCTACAACACCTAGAGATGGAGTTAGCAACAACTCAAGTCAACATACACCCATAGAAGGTGATGCAAGTGGCAGAAGGAGTTTTTTTAGAGGAAGAGGAGGAAGAGGCAGAGGAAGAGAAGTCAGATGTTACAGATGTAACAAGCTGGGACACAGAGCTTATGAGTGCCCAGAAAATGCAGGAACAAATCAGAGAAATGTAATTGTTTCTCAGACTAAAGAAGTAGTAAAGGAGCCAAAAGAAGAAAATGTACCAGAGAGAGGGGACTCTTTGGTAGTTAACAAACTTTTGTTAAAGCCAACAAAGGAAGTTGTTGAACCAGCACAAAGAAAGACTTTGTTCAGGACTGTGTGCAAGGTTCAAGGAAAATGCTGTCAAATGATAATTGATAGTGGCAATACTGATAATTTGGTTTCTACAGAAGTGGTGGAGAAGTTGAAATTGAAGACCAAGAAACATCCAACACCTTACAAGGTGTCATGGCTTCAAAACAGAAATAAGTTATTAGTGAATGAACAGTGTGAAGTGGAGTAGTAGTTAGCCAAATACAAAGACAAAATTTTGTGTGATGTGATGCCTATGGATGTGTGTCATATATTTCTAGAAAGACCTTGGTAGTATGACAGAGGAGCTATGCATGATGGGAAAAAAAACACATAAAATTTGGTAAAGATGGTATTAATCATACATCGCTGCCTATGGAAGAAGAGGATGCATCAAGAAAATCTGATCCAAAGACCTTATTGCTAAGTGGAAAATAATACTTTCAGCAGATTGAAGAGGATGAGGTAAGTTTTTCATTGATTTGCAAACCTAAGGTAATAATTACTTCCACTAAGATTTCTGATTTTCCAATTGAAATTCAAGAGATGCTAGAAAACTATTGTGATATCATTGTTGATGATTTTCCTAATGAGTTACCACCCATTAGAAAAATCAGTCATCATATAGATTTGATTCCAGGGGCAAATCTACCAAATAAAACAACTTAATGATGACTCCCACAGAAAATGAAGAAATTAGAAAACAGGGTCAGGAACTATTAGATAAAGGATTGATTAGAGAGAGTTTGAGTCCTTGTGAAATGCCAACAATGTTGAGTCCAAAGAAAGATGGAGGCTGGAGAATGTGCACTGATTCAAGAGAAATCAACAAAATAACAATCAGGTACATATTTCCTTTACCTAGAATTGAAGATTTGATGGATTGTTTAAGTGGAGCAAGATATTTTACAAAGCTGGATTTAAAAAGTGGGTAACATCAAATAAGGGTTAGAGACGGGGATGAACGGAAAACTGCTTTTGGGTTATCAAATGCTCCTAGTACATTTATGAGGCTAATGAATGAAGTGTTGAAACAATTTATTGGTAAATTTGTAATAGTATATCTAGATGATATATTAGTTTACAACAGATCTAAAGAGGAACATATGAGACATCTGAATTATGTCTTAGAGAAGCTACAACAACAAAAGTTGCTGTTAAATTTAAATAAATGTTCATTCATGAAGGAAGAGTTGGTGTATTTGGGCTTTGTTGTTTCTGTTGATGGATTAAATATGGATCCAAAGAAGATCAAGGCAATCATAGAGTGGCCTTCACTGGAAAGTGTTTTTGAGGTAAGAAGTTTTCATGATCTTGCTAGTTTTTATAGGAAATTCATAAGAATTTTAGTAAGATCAATGCTTCTATCATTGACACTATAAAGAAGGATAAACAACCATTTAAATAGACTGTTGAAGTAGAAAAGAACTTTCTGCTGTTGAAAAGGAAGATCACTGAGAAACCTATTTTAATTTTACCTGATTTTAATAAACCTTTTCAAGTGAAATGTGATGCTAGTGGGGAATATGTTGGAGATGTTTTAATTCAGGAGGATATACCTGTAGCTTATTTCAGTGAAAAACTGAATGAATCAAATAGGAAATATTCTTCTTATGATAAGGAATTTTATGCAGTTGTACAATCATTGAAGAAGTAGAGACATTACTTGATGTCTAAGGAGTTTATACTTTTTTCATACAATCATGCATTGCAGTACATTATGCAACAACCAAAGCTTAGTCAAAAACATACAAAATGGGTAGAATATCTTCAAAGTTTTAATTTTGTATTGAAGCATATAACTGGCCAACCAAACAAAGTAGAAGATGCCTTAAGCAAAAAAAGTATTTTAGTTCAGGAAAGTCAAATTCAAGTGTTGGGTTTTGATTTTCTTAAGAACTTATATGAGAAATATTTAGATTTTAAAGAGGAATTTTAAGCTTGCAAAAATCATGTTTTGTTAGACAAAAGTAAGTGGCTAGATTTTTTCTTGTAAGAAGGATTGTTGTTTAAAAGAAATCAGTCGTGCATACCGAATTGTTCTATGAAAGAAAATTTAATCAAGTAGAAACATAGTGGTGGACTTGGAGGACATTTTGGTGCAGACAAGACTTATGAGCAGTTGAATCGGTTTTATTTCTGGCCGAAGATGAGGTCTGAAGTGGAAAAGTATGTGAAAAATTGTGAAGTCTGTCAGTATGCAAAGGGAAGGAGCCAAAACACAGATTTGTATGTTCCATTACCTATTCCAGTAGACCTTGGGATATGGTAAGTATGGAATTTGTTTTAGGTTTACCAAAAACTCAAAGAGGAAATGATTCGATTTATGTTGTGGTTGACAAATTTTCTAAAATGGCACACTTTATTCCATGTGATAAAGCCAATGATGCTACTCACATTGCTAATCTTTTTTTTAAGGGGATTGTAAGGTTGCATGGGTTACCTAAGAGCATTGTTTCAGATAGAGACACCAGATTTGTTGGTCATTTATTGAGGACCTTATGGAAGAAACTTGGTACTAAACTGAGTTTCAGTTCAACTTATCATCCTTAGACTGATGGACATAATGAAGTTATAAACATAAGCTTGGGTAATCTTCTGAGAAGTCTTGCAGGTGAACATCCAAAATCGTGGGATCAAATTTTGGCACAGGTTGAATATGCTCATAATGATTCTCCTAATAGGAGCACAGGGCAGAGTCCATTCCATATAGTTTATGGAATGCACCCAAGAGGAGTGTCTGAATTAAGGACTTGGGAAAAGCTGAAATGAGAAGTGCTGAAGGAGAATATTTTACTTCAGAGATTCAAGCAATAATGAACAGGTAAAACAACAGTTACAGGACAATAACATAAAGTACAAGAGTAGAGCAGATTTGAAGAAAAGAGAAGTTAATTTTGAGGTGGGAGATTTGGTTTTAGCACACTTGAGGAAGGAAAGATTTCCAAAAAGGGAGTATAACAAGTTAAAATTTAAGAAAATTGGACCATGCAGAGTCTTGAGGAAATTTTCTGCAAATGCATATGAAATTGAATTACCCCTTGATATTGGAATGTCTTCAATTTTCAATGTTGCTGATTTGTACATGTATGAAAATGGAAATGCAGAGGATATAACATAAGATAAACAAGAACACGGAGTTGATTGGGTAAAACAATTACCAACAACAAAGTCATTGTAGCCAAAAATGATTTTAGACAAGAGAGTGTTTAAGAAGACAAGAGGACAATAGTATTTTTAGAATTTGGTCAAATGGAAGGATCAACCAATTGCTGATGCTACTTGGATGACAGATGCCATGCTACAGAAGTTGGGTAGTTCTGTAGAAGAGCTCATGGGCAGGAGCCCATGAAGAATTTTGTTCTTAAGAGATTGATGCAGTAGCATGAAGCTTAAAGGCAAAAGGCTTTGAATTTATTCCAAAAACACAAAAAAAGTTTACAATCAAAGGAGTGGGATCCTTTAGCTGTCACTTTACAAAGCTTTCTAGATAGGATTTGAGCTATAATTTATGGATTTGGATTATCATGTAATAAATTCAAGTAGTTGAGATTCTCGAGGAGAATATCATGCATATTAGATAGGATTAGGTAGTTTCAATCTTGATTTAGGATCTGGTTGTTGTATGTACAAGTATTTATGTAAGTTTTGAATTAATGTAAAAGGATTTGGTTGGATATGACTGTGGAGGAATAGATTGTAAAAATTTGAAATATCTCTGTGTCTCTGTGTATTCTGCGCATAAATGGTTAAATCCTGGAGGTTTGGATTTCCTTCGAAATATCTTTGAGTGTTGGTGGTTCCCAGTTTGGCATCTAGAATTAGAGTTCTGTATAATCTTGTGTTATCGCATTTAAAACTTCATTCACTGTGTATTGAAATAACTTAACGTCTTTCGAAACCACCAAGTTTAGTTAATGATACTATGAATCTGATAGTTGAGGGTTAAACTTAGCGGAAGCGCTAAAACCTTGGTGGAATGAGGAAAACCTGATAAATTCGCGAGAAGTCCAAGAAAAGATCTGAACCGTCTGACCGACAGATCCAATAGATCAACGGTCATCGCGTGTCAACAAGCACCGAAGTTAAACAGAATAGGAAAGCGGTCTTCATAGGCGGAAGCTGTTTCTCGCGTGGACTTAAGGTGGTAAGTTGTATTTTGAAAATTCACTCGATTCTACTAGCAGCCGACACGTAGCATGGGAAAACTACTTTTCTCACGTGCCCTCGGCTTGTTATACGTCGACAAGAATTCCACACAATATTACGCGTCAACCATTGGATCAAGTGGGATTGATCAAGAGTGAAGATCATCTAGATAGTTTGCGAGCCGGGAAAGCGATAACCGTCAGATTGAGTCTTGAGATTGACGACGAAGGTTTAACACGATAAAGGTTGTGGAATGATACACGTGATAAGGTTTTAAACTGAAGTTTTATCTCCTTTTTAATTCCGTGGAAAGTCCCGAAGGTTTGCCATATTTCGGTTAAAGTAACTAATTCTCCTATTATAGCAGAATGACTAAATTTGGAGGTTGATGACTAATAATCCAAAGGAAACCCGAGAAGAAGTTCCACCTGAACTTGAAGAAATCGTTTCTGGTTTTGAATGATTATCTATAACACCTGCAACCAGCCCACCAACATGTCTCTAAGGACATGACCGTTTGTGAAGAGGTACCTACCTAGGGTATATAATCAAGTCCTCACCCTCACTTGTAATCATCTCACTTGTATCCAAATATTCTTATATACTATATTATCTGTCCTATCATGTATATTTATATATTTCAGATCTTTTAAAGTAGTTTACTGCGTATACAAACCTTGTTCGTTACAACCAATGTCCATTAATGAATGCTCTTAATATTTGTTTGGATTGCATTAGTTGGAAGTTGCAATTGAAGGATGGATGGAACCATAGCTTTAGGGTTTGGGTTCCCTGGGTGATAGACATACCTTGCACTTATTGGAAGTTTTTGAAGCATCATATCACTGAATTTTCCTTGGAGATCCTCGTCACTGGATTCTCCTCGTCGAATAATTCTGGTGATATATGGTCTGCCATGAATTCCTTTATAGTTTGGAAGCTATTCTTGGTTGAAGTTGAATGACCCAACTTGTGGGCATAAATCCCAAACGATGATAACGTGGCAATATATTAAAAGGCTAAATAATTGTTGAAATGGTCAAATTAATTTCGTAGAATATTTATTAATATCTTGGAGGGAAAGATTTAAATGTGGTCCAAAGATAAAGATTTAAATGTGGTCCAAAGATATAATTAATTGAGCTACTTCATAACTTATCCTTACCCTTAAGAGAAGTCAATTTCAATTGAATTAATGGTTGTACCAAAAGGTTTTCAAAAAGTAAATTTTGAAATTATTTTTCCTCTAAAAGGGAAGATGATAAGGGTAAGTGCCATTGGGAAAATTATGGAAAAATAAGTGATTACAATTTTTTATTATCAAAAGCTTGGATTACATAGTCAAAATAAGAATAAATTAATTATTAAAAGGGAAAGCTAAAAATTTCCTCCATTGTGGCCGGTCTCAAAATTTGACTTTGGCTCTATTTTCAAATTTTGATTTCCTCCTAATTCAGCCCTCTGAAGACTCAACAAATTTATAAATACTTGAGCACTCTCCCTTAAATGATACTCGCTGAAAACTAACTCACATTATCTTTTATGTTTTTGGCCCTGTGGTGATTGAATATCTGAAGATATGTCAATTTTTGGGAAGGTTTCTGGAAATTTCATCTGAGGGTTTCTTTTGGTGTCTTCTGTGGCCTGGAGCAATGATGCATACCTTAAAGAAGGTTGTATATCTGAAAGGGCTTATGGGATTATGACTGTAATTTTTTGTTTGTTTTAAGTTCTTTTTGCAGCTCATATCTGGAAGATTCCTGTGAGTATTGGTTTAGTACATTGTCATTTTTATGTATGCAAAAGGTGGAATTCAACTTACTCGATGAACCTGTTGTAGAAATGTTTCAATTCCTTATGTTAGTCTACGATAATCAAGCGCTATTTGTATCTTCTACCAACGTGTGGTTAAGATTATGACGACGGTTGAAGCAAATCAAAATATATTGACGTAATTAAAAATGCGCGTTGTAATTGGTCGACGTTCCATGCAGAGTTTGCAAGGATTGAACTTGGGTTCTTGCGTTTGAATTCAACCCTTATATGGATGCGTAGATCAATCCTCCATGCAGAGATTAGATATTAATAAAATCGGCAAGCTTGGTTTCACCTCTTTGGCGTCTAGAAGCTCATGCATTAACTACGGAAACGTTGTTGTAGATTACAAATACTTCAAGTGTGAACAAAGATCGATGAATTTTATGGCAATGATCTGTAGTCTTTAGCACTGTCCATTACATGAGCCAGTCAGAGAAAAATTTAAGAGCAACCATTACGCTTATTGTAAGACACATTAGATAATTTCCACTGGAGGAAATATTGAAACCTATGTAGTGTTCTATATATAAGACAAACACGAACACATCTTTTGGAAATATCTCATAAAAATAATAATACTGGTTCAAAAGGGAAGTTGCTAGTGTTATGTGTCTGACTATTGACCACACTGTATTAGGGCAACTTCACATTGATTGACCTTAAGAAGTCGTTGATACACGATGAATACATTGAATTGTCATATTAGACTTAATATGCTAGGTTGGCAAGAACCTGTTTTATATATATAAATGAAGGTTTGGGTCCCACATTGAACCTAGTGGATTGTCAAATGTGACTTAATATGTTTGATTATATTTAAGTGAAGGTTTGGGTCCCAAAGTTTAATATGTTATGCTGGTGAGGACACGTTGAATATATATAAGTGAAGGTTTACCCTATCACATGAAATTCACACTTTTATTATCATCAGATTGTCATTTTAAGAAGTCCGATAAGAAATTGCTTGCAGTCTCATCTTTAGTTTAGTTTCATGGTCATTTTTCTATGATAGTGAATGGATGTTACAGTGATATGACAATGGTGTATGGATGTTGCAAATATGATAATGAGATGGTAATTTATTTGAGAGTGACTTGGTGTTGACCTTGATATAGAAATAAATTTTGGCATAACAATGATTAATATATAGCAATACAAATGATTAATTTTACAGTGACCTTGTGACAAAAATAATTGATGTAATAGTGATCTTTGTAATTGTGATTTTCATATATGACAATGATCTTCATGATAGTGCTTTAGATATGTGATAGTGATCTATATAACCATAACCCTTCATATAACAATGAACTTGGTTGTAGCCTTATATGACAATAACCTTTGACTATAACAATGACCTTAACAACTACAACAATGGCACTAAGAATGAAGCAACGTAGTGCAATGGTCAAATTTGGGTTGTTCAACAGCTAGGGTTTGATATGTAGATTAAGCAGAGGAAAAATTATATGGATATTGATAGATAGGATTTGAAGTGAAAATTGATTTGATTGACAAAGATCATTTTGCAGTTTCTTTTGTATTGATATCGAGCACAAGTGGATATAATCTGAAAATTGTGAAAAGTTGTCTACCGGTTGATAAGGGTGGAAGGGTGGTGCAAGACAGGAGAGTGGAGTCTCCTTCAAGTTGGAGCGTGAGAATACTTCAAGGTGGCAGGGTGGTACTAGGGCAGGTTGTAGCCTGCACATGGCATTGAAGCATCTCTCTAGTAGCAACTAGTAGACAGGGTGTTGGAGCATCTGTCAAGTTGGAGGTTGAAAACTATGGCATTAGAGCATCCTTTCAGTTGAATTTGGTAAATAGAGCATAGGAGAATACTATAGGTTTGAACATGTAAATTAGGGGGTTGGAGCCTACTTCATTTGGAGCTGAAAACTTGATGTAAATATTTTGAAGACAAATATTAAGAAGCATTCAATGTTTTTTTTTGTCTCGAAGGGGTTTCCACTTAAAAATTTCTATATCTATTTTCTTTATTGTTTTGCATTGTTGAATGGTGTTTATGAATGCTTGTAGAAATTCCCATTGTAGATCAACAGATTATGCAATATACTAAAACACAATACAAGATTTACTTCTACAACACTTTGCGAAAGCTTAATTAAATTGAGCAAGATCAAGAGAACACATAAAACTAAGAACGAGAAAGCAATCACACATAACACAGAAGAAATATCATGGGGAAAGCCTCAACCTAAAATCCCAACTCTGTATTATCATATAAGTGGAAATCTTGTTCAAGTTACAAAAAGAATCAGCTCTCAAGCTATCTTGCTCTCTCTGCAATAAAACAATACAACTCACAGATTGAGTAGACATAGTATATGTCCTCCTCAAGCCCTCCAAGCCTCCTATTTCCTTGCGTAGTTTTTCTTGGGGTCCAGTGAAGCCACATGTGTGAATTGGGCTCATTACACTCAGTAAAACCTTTGATCTAACTGCACAATCCTCAAGGAAAGAATTCTTTCTGCATGCAAGGAATACTCACAATGGAATATTTTAGCAACTGATAGTACACTGCCCCTCCATTTGGTCTCAACTAGGTCTCTGTCTGAATTGACATGCATGAGTTATTTATGAGAGAATACTCAGTTATCTGAAGTGTAGTAGTTACATGCATGCAAGCATTAACTAACTGAACTTACATTAATTCAACAAACTGTTTGAATTATTCTAACTGGACTTGACTCAGTTGACTAAGTCAATTAATTACAACTCAATATTACAACTCATCCTTATCTCTTTAAGTGATGGATAAATTCCTCAATTATTGGAGAAACTGTTGCATGTCCCCACATAGACTTCAAGTTTGATTTTCCTTAACTAATTAACTCAAGATGAATTAATTAATTAATTTACAAACTGTTGCTAAGATCAAATTCGAATTTTACTTCACTATTTTAGTTTAGGAAATGACTAAAATAGGAAGGTATCCCGAAATGATATTGATAGAATGTTATTTTTATCACTACCATTTTTCCATCCATTGTTGCTAAGATCAACATTGGCTGAACTGCTATTTATAACAGTGCTATTTTTATAAATTCTATTTTTGGCATTTCTTGTTGCTATTTTCAACACTCCCTCTCAACAAGAAAGGGATTATCAGTAACCCCAATCCTGTCTCTGTGGAACTCGAACTTGTATTTTGGCAATGCCTTTGTCAAAATATCTACATCTTGTTCCTCGGTCGAAACATATAGCAACAACATGATCCTCTTGACCACACAGTCTCGAAGATGGTGATACCAGATATCTATGTGCTTGGATTTGTCATGGAAAACTGGATTCTTAGAAAGTTTGATACAACTCTGGTTATCGCAGTAGATCACTATAGGATCCATCATCTGACCAAACAATCCCACTAGAATCCTCCGCATCCAAATGGCCTCACATGTAGCCTGACTAGCAGCCATGTATTCAGCCTCTACTGAGCTAAATGCAACTGATCTCTGTTACCTGTTGTACCAGGAAACTGCAACTGAACCAAGTTTGAAGATTCCTCCAGAAGTGCTCTTCCAGTCTGATGGACTCCTTGCCCAATCCACATCTGTGAAGCCTTGAAGCTTCACTCCCTCTGTCCGTCTGTACCACAATCCGAACTGAGATGTGCCTCTCAGGTATCTCAGCACATGCTTCGCTGCCTTCCAAAACAACTTGGTAGGATGAACCATAGCTTGACTCAGTTGGTTCACCGCAAAACATAAGTTAGGTCGTTTGTTCACTAGATACATAAGTGAACCCACCAGCTGCCAATAAATAGTAGCAACTACTACCTCACCTGAGGTAGCATCCTCCTTCCTCTAGTTCCCAACTAGAGGAGTTTGCATGGGCTTTCACTTCTCCATGTGAAAGTTCCTGAGTATCTCATTGGCATACTTGCCTTGAGACACAAATACTTCCCCATCTTTCTGCCACACCTCCATGCCTAGAAAGTAGTGCATAAGGCCCATGTCCTTCATTTAACTGTATCAATTGATCATCACCTGTCAAAATCAGATCATCGACATAAAGAACAATGATCAATGGTTTACCTTCTACCATGATGTGGTAAAGGTTCACATCTTCTTCACTCTTGGTGAAGCCCAAACCGGTGAAATAGCTATTGATCCTGGTGTACCAAGCACGGGGTGCTTGCTTTAGCCCATACAAAGCCCTCTTGAGTCTGCACACATGCGACTCATGATCGAAGGTCTCGAAACCCTCTGGATGCTCACTGTACACCTCCTCCTCAATCTTCCCATTGAGGAACGCTGTCTTCACATCCATCTGGTGTATCGTCCACCCCATATGAGTTGATAGTGTCAACATCGATCTAATTGATGAGTACTTTGCTATGGGAGCAAAAGTCTCATCGTAGTCGATCCCCTCGACCTGTAAGAAACCCTGGGTAACAAACCTTGCCTTATGTTTCTCAACACTGACATCAGCTACCTGCTTTACCTTGTAAAGCCATCTGGAACTCACCATTGACTTTCCCTGAGGCCTTGGGACAACATCCCACACACTGTTCCGAATGATAGGGTCGTACTCCTCTACCATTGCATCAACCCAGACTGGTTGTTGCACTGCCTCCTCGAATGAAGAAGGTTCAATATCTACACATTCCCCAATCAGGGCCATGTACCTAGTGTACCTCTCGGGCGACATCCTTTGTCTATGCTGAGAAGATGGCTGTCCCACATTCTCTCGCACATCTAGCTTTAACCTGTCAGCTTCCCTTGAGCGTTTCCGCCCATCTCTGGAAGTATCAGCATGAGTGGATGTCTCCACTCCCAGATCCTTTGCATGTGGCTGCTCTACATCAATTTGAGGCTCCTCCTCCTTAGGATTTGAAAGTTCCTCATTTGCATGCAACTCGAGCTCCCTCTCAAATGATAAGCGCATGGATTTCTACTCATCGAACTTCAGATCCCTGCGTACCACAGTCCTCTGAGTGGAAGGCAGGTACACCCAATAGTTGTGGGGTGTATCAGTGTACCCCACAAGTATTCCCAACTTGACTGTTGGGTCTAGCTTCTTCCTAACATCTTTGGTCACATGATAGTAAACTGATGATCCAAAGATTTAGAAGTGACTTACATCAGGTTGCTTCTCGGAATATGCTTCCATATGTGTCTTCATCCCCAGTATACAGTGCAGGCTTTTGTTCTGCAAGTATAATGTTGTATTGCATGCCTCAACCCACAAATGCAGTGGTAGGCTTTGGTCATGTAACATCGCTCGAGCTGCTCCCACAATTGATCTGTTCTTCCTTTTGGCTACCCCATTCTGCTGTGGGTTATGGGGTGCCGTCAATTCCCGTTTAATACCTTCTGCAGCGCAGAAGTCTTTAAATTATTGGGAGACATACTTTGCACCATTGCTGCTGCATAAGGCTTTTATTTTCTTTCCTGATTCTTTCTTTTCCCAGGCTTTAAACTCACAAAACCTCAAGAAGGTTTGATCCTTATTTTGCATAAAGTAAATCTAGTATCTACAAGAAAAATCATCAATAAAAATAACATAGTACCTTTTTCTAGCAGTGGAGGCTGTAGAGAAGGGCCCACAAACATCTGAGTGAACTCGCTCCAGGATTTCTTCAGCTCTACTGTCTCGATCGGGAAAGGAATATTTCACATACTTACCCAAGGTGCAACCTTTGCATGTAGTCATTTTCCCAATTTTTCCCTTGGGTAATCCGGTAGAAATCTGCTGCATGATCTTCAGGGCTCCTGGTGCAAGTGGTCCAGTCTTCTATGCGATAGCTCGCCAACATCTTAGCTCTGTACCATCTCAGCTTTGGAACTCAAAGAAGCACAGTCATCTACCTCCAGATTATAGAGATTCTTGACTTGAATCCCAATTTGCTTTGTCTGTCCAGTACTGATATGCCTCAGGAATACCTTTCCTTTACTAAAGACTACATCATAGCCTTTATCTTCTAGCATAGCAACAGACACAAGAGTGTTCTTTAGACCTGGTACATAATTTACATCAGTTAGGGTGAGAGGAGCTCCTTGCTCCCTCTGAAACACAAACGTACCTTCACCTGAAACACGATACTTTCCATCATCGTCCATCTCGATTCACATCTGGAGATCCTTCTCCTCCAAGGTATTGAAAATATTCTTGTCACCTGACATGTGGAATGAAGCTCCACTGTCCAGGTACCACACACATCCCACCATGGATGAGACCATGCATGAGATAAGCGAGAAATCCAGCTCAAACTGTGAGGCCAGTGCCTCATCATCAAATCCCTTCGAGGAACCCTTCTTGGATTTCTTTTGTGGACAATTCATAGCATAATGGCCCACTTCATGACAATGAAAGCATCACACTTTCGATTTGTCAATCTTCTTCCCACCATGGGAAGAACTGGATTTGGGATGGGATGACCCTTTCCTCGCCTTACTCTCTAAGGCTAGATTTTCCTCATCTTCTTGCTTCGATGAGGATCCATCTCTGGTGCTTCTTCTTATTTCCTCCTGCATTAGATCCGACCAAAGTCGTTCCCAATCTGGAAATTTTTCTCTTCCATTAACCGAGTCTTGGTAGCTATGCCAGCTCTTAGGAAGGCTGAGGAGTGCAAGACTCACCATGTCATCATCAACAGTCATGATCCCTACACTTCCAAGCGCATCCCTGCAGGTGGTGAGCTTGTTCAAATATGTAGAGATCGTGTTGCCCTTTTCACACTTGATCTTACGAAGCTTGTCATTCAGTGTCAACTTCCTCTGATCGCTGTTGTTCTAATATAAATCTTTCAATGTTTTCCACATCAAAAACGATGTCTCCTTCCCATGCAGGCTCGAGACAATGTGGTCTTGATCTCCCTCCAGGAGGATTCTCCTTGCTCTAGTCACACATTTCTTCCATTTCGCCAGTTGAGTAGCATTAGTCAGCTTGGGGAATTCTTGATCAATGAAGTCCTTTAGACTGTTATCCTCTAATATTGCCTCCATGCGATCCTTCCAGGATATATAATTCGAGCTTCCATTAAGGGCATACTTGAGTCTTAAACTGCTGAACGCCATTAGTGAATTGAGATGTGATAAGAACTCGATTTATATATTCAGGGACACAAACTTCGAAATTATCCTTCTTGTATACATTTCTTCGTCTTGATCACCTTTGCTCTGATACCATGTAGAAATTCCCACTGTAGATCAACAAATTATGCAATATACTAAAACACAATACAAGATCTACTTCTACAACATTTTGCGGAAGCTTAATCGAATTGAGCAAGATCAAGAGAAGACATATAACTGAGAATGAGAAAGCAATCACACATAACACAGAAGAAATATCACGGGGAAAGCCTCAGCCTAAAACCCCAACTCTGTATTATCATACAAGTGGAAATCTTGTTCAAGTTACAAAAAGAATCAACTCTCAAGCTATCCCTCTCTCTCTACAATCAAACAATACAACTCATAGACTGAACAGACATAGTATATGTCCTCCTCAAGCCCTCCAAGCCTCCTATTTCCTTGCACAGTTTTTCTTGGGGTCCAGTGAAGCCACATGTGTGAATTGGCCTCATCACACTCACTAAAACCTCTGATCTAATTGCGCAATCCTCAATGAAAGAATTCCTTCTACATGCAAGGAATATTCACAATGGAATATTCTGGCAACTGATAGTACACTGCCCCTCCATCTAATCTCATCTGGGTCTCTATCTGAACTGACATGCATGAGTTATTTATGAGAGAATACTCAGTTATCTGAAGTGCAGTGGTTACATGCATGCAAGCATTAACTAACTGAACTTACATTAATTCAACAAGCTGTTTGAATTAATCTAACTCGACTTGACTCAGTTAACTAAGTCAACTAATTACAACTCAATATTACAACTCATCCTTATCTTTTTAACTGATGGATAAATTCCTCAATTAATGGAGAAACTGTTGCATGTCCCCTCATAGACTTCAAGTTTG
Organism: Pinus taeda; assembly: GCA_000404065.3. NCBI lineage: Eukaryota > Viridiplantae > Streptophyta > Pinopsida > Pinales > Pinaceae > Pinus > Pinus taeda. The sequence continues at coordinate 182,304 of APFE031221513.1, read as the reverse complement.
ATTTTCCTTAACTAATTAACTCAAGATGAATTGATTAATTAATTTACAAACCACTGCTAAGATCAAATTCGAATTTACTTCACTATTTTAGTTTAGGGACTGACTAAAATAGGAAGGTATCCCAAAATGCTATTTATAGAATGCTATTTTTAGCACTTCCATTTTTCCATCCATTGTTGCTAAGATCAACACTTGCTGAACTGCTATTTATAGTAGTGCTATTTATAACAGTGCTATTTTTAGCAATTCTATTTTTAACAGTTCTTGTTGCTATTTTCAACATGTTTATGACTATCTGATGCTAATAACAATTAATGCTCTATGAAGTTAAAAATATACTAATTGATAAGAAATATCGATTCACCCCCTTCTCAATATTTCCAACAGAGTGGAGTGTTCTAGCAATGAAAAATGAAACTTATATAAATCCTATATCACGGAAAATTTTGTAAAAAGGGGAAATGAATTCAATGATATTTAAAGAACAAAGAAGAATATGCCTTTACCATTGGGCTATGGGTTCTTCAAAATCCTTAGCAATGTCTTCTTTGCCTAAAATTGTTGAAGTTCTCCAACATCAAGGATTGTTAGAGGTGCATCAAACTAAGACAATAAACTTGAAATGGGTATTGAAAACCCTTGGCAATGTCTTCTTTGCCTAAAATTGTTGAATTTCTCCAATATCAAGGATTTCTATAGATGCATCAAAGATGTTAAACTTGCAAAACTTCACAAGTGAGTCAATTCTTCAAGAAATAATCCTAGGCAACATGAGAGAATTATATACTATCTCTAGTAAATAAATAAAGCCCTAAGACATTTATCTCTAATACAAGTTGAATTCTAATTTAAATTTTAAATGAATAAATAAAAAGAAATTAAAATTCATGCCTTATTTGCATCATGCCTCTATATGATAACCTTTATATCTATGAAGCTTACAACTCTACTATCTCTTTTAGAAAACCCTAAAACATTGCTCAATAATTAATACAATAACACACACAATGGGCAATAATGCTCTCCACTTTATTTTCAACAAGTAAAAATGAAGGAGCTGCCCCACTTATATAGGAAACAAGGCCTCCAAAACTAAAATGCAATACCATTGGCTATAAGAAAACCATGTACTCATACCATGTGTTAGATAAAATCCACGAGTTCAATACCATTGTAAATTAAAATCAACTCTTCAAAGGCAGGGCACCTTCTTCATAATGAGAAAATGTGTAACAAATTTCACACGTTTGGCTAAAACATGATAGTTTTTGTATAAAAATTTCAGAAACATCATAACTTGGTCAAATTTCACTTGATTTTATATTATGATCGCATTTTGAGAATTCTGTGGCCATTTTGCATCCAATGATGTTAATTTGAAGGACTTTTGGGCATTGCCAAAAGATAATTGCCCCTAAAGCTAGTTTCCCTAAAAATGTGTTAAAATGAACTCATAACCACCTCTAACCACCCATTTGTGTGAAAACATTTCTCCAAAGGACTCATGCATGCCCTGCATTGTAATAAATGGCATCCCTATTATTATTTATTGTTTTGTCATGGATTCCAATGCAATGATAGATTCCAATAAAAGTGACATGGATATCAATGTGGGTAGACATGGGTGAATGATCCAAATTGCATCATTTGTCACCTATCTTGATGCTTTCAGAGTGAAAATTTTGGGTGGAATCAACTTGCAGGGTCATTTTTAACGATGGGTCTCAGTTTGGAAAATTGGATTTTAAAAACTTGCAAAGTCATTTTGAGGCATTAAATAATGTTTTTTTGGGTAAAAAAAAACTCTTACTTGGCTAGAGTCTGGTGCTATTCTATGCTGAAATACCTTTCCAATAGTGCAAGAATTACATCAAAGATAGTTTGTATGCAAAAGTTATGCCTTGGATAAGTTGACTGACAATGTTGACCACCATGGTATGAGAGGTTTATGCGTCAGTGCTCGTTACTAGTGCATATGGGGCTAGCAATATGTGGAATTCCAAGAAGATTCTATAAGGTCTAAAATTGTAATTCTAGCTGAGGTTTTAGGGAGTCAAATCTTACCCCTAGTTGTCTATTGGGCTATGTTAAACACTAGGTTGCTAGGATGAATAATGGTTCCATTCTATGTTATTGTATTTTGCTCCATAGTTGAGAAAATCAATTAGGAGTGGGAAGGTAGAGAGCGTAATAAAGGGGGTTAAAGTTCTATTGTATCCTTATAGGCCACAAGTATGAGTAAAAACCATAGGGAGTACCTCTTTCTTTCACATTTCCATATCGAAGAAAAGAGAATAGAGCAACCTCACCCCTCTAGTTGGGTTTTCTTCATAAGGGTTTCCTAGGGAAAAAATGGTGTCTATTATGGATGGTGGTGTTTCTTTGTTTTCTCTATTTCTCACATAGTAGCTAACTTATTTTTAAACATAAGAAAAAAAAGAAGGAATTTGAGGTCTAAAGGGAATTGGCATTCATTTTGGAAGATTTTAGTAATTTTATTAGATTTGTTGTGATGAATTGTTCTAGAAGAATATATTTGACAATTTACAAATCATATTGATATTAGAGAATGTTTCTTTGGGGCATTGGTGGAAAGTTGTAAGGGATTTAGGAAGCGGTTTAAGGAGAAAGTCATAGAAAACTAGCTATGGCCAATGAGTTTGTTCACAACAACCCTCATGATACAATGGAAGAGAGATTTGAAAGGTTGGAAGCACAGATCATTGACATCAATCATAATATGAATGCCCTCATGGCGACTTATCAAGCAAACATGGATTTTTTGGAGAGGATTGAGGCTTTAACTTAGATGTTGGGTTTGAAGGAAAAATGGGAGATCATGAAGACGCAAAAAATGATGCAAGGGAAGAAGTTTGAGTGATGTTAACTATTAATTATATTTTTTCAAGATGAAAGTGAAAGTGGACATCAAGTCATATTAAGGCAATATGGATGCATTTAGGTTGAATCATTGGTTGCAACAATTAAAATTTTATTTAACATTCACCATAGACATGAAGAACATAAGATATCATTTGCCAAACTAAAGTTATAAATCCATGCTTTGACATGGTGGTAAATCCATATGAAAAAAATTAGTCTAGAGGGTGATTTGCAACTAACTAGGTGGCAGGACTTCTAAAGCGTCATTAAGTTCCAATTTTACCCTATTGGGTATGTAGAGGACCACTGGATCCAATGACACTACTTTAAGCAGAGGAAGGGCAAAGTGTAAAGGAGTATACCAATGAGTTTAGAAGGATTACCATTGTGCCCGATATCTCTCCTAAAAATATAAATGCACTTCTTTAGTATATTAGGGGTATACATAGCTATCTACAAATGAAAGTGATGGTTTTCAAGCCAAAAAATGGACGAGGCATGTGTATAGGAACAATATATGAAAATAACAGGCCAAAAGAAAAGGAAACAAACTCGTTTGAAGCACAATCAATACCAAGAAGCTTCCAAAGAGGGGAAGAAGAAGTGGAAAATGGGAAAGGACAAGAATAAAACAACCATTGCACATCAATGCAAGCAAGGATCCTAGCAACCATTGCAACATTAATGGTCAAAATGAGGAAAAGTGTTGGAAACTACATCCAAAACTGAACCCAAAAACTTCAAGAAGCATGTAAAGAAAAATAATCTTCTATGCACAAATTTGAGCAATCAAAAGCAACTTTGGATGTGGATGAGAAGATTATCTACACATCAATGGAAAATGAGGTGAATATAAGTAGCCTTATCTGACAACCCATCCTGAATTTAGATTGATTGTTTCCATGTAATAACATCATGTAATTATATTTTTAAAATTAAAATGGTTTGAGTCAAGGGACATAAATTCCAATGCTAAGGAGGTTATTTTCTTGGGATGTTCAAGGATTCCTTGTTGCAAGAAATTTGAATTTTTTTTTGGCAATCATTAAAGGCTAGTTGTTAAGCTTTAAATGGTATAGATCATGAATTAAATTGAACTAGAAGAGAAGGACAAAGGTCATGCTGCTTTGGGAAAAATTTACAAAGTAGAGATGATGAAATTTATGAAGATTTGACTATGCTGGTAGCAAGGACAGTGGAATTAAATCATTGTGCACGAGAGAAAAGAGAAGGTGGAGAAAATGAGAGGTAATTTAATTGGATTCTTCATCCAACAACATAATAGCGAAGGATCCTAGCAAGGAAAGAAAGAGATATAGTGATATCAGTTTTCAGTTAGAAAGGATGGCAGGAAGAAGATTGCTCCCAAGTGAGGGACAATTGCCTCCCAGTTCCTTGTATAAGCAGAGGGTGGAGATGGTATTTCTCACGATTCACTTGATGGATGGTGTAAAGGGCTTCTCCTTGGATTCCTAAAAGGAGGATATTTGAAGCCTTCCTTACTGTCTTTGTTTATGGTGGATTTTGGAATCCCCAAGGTGGGTGGAACCATTGTATTGTTGTTTGAAGGATGAAGACTTGTTCTCTAGACTCCCTTTACCTTCATGGGTTGAGAAAGAAAGCCTTTGGATATCTTGTGTGTATTGGTTGACGACCATTGAACAATTTGAGGGTGGAGGCAGATGACCTCTAGATTCCCTATACTTGGTCAACTGCTGAATGACTGGTGGGTGGAGGAAAGACAACCTTTGGAGTCCCTATTTCAACTGATAATTAGTGTTTTTAATCCTTTGAGTAAGATCCTTAGTCTCTAGAATTTGGCTCAGGGGTGATCGCTGCAAGTGAGCCTTGGCTATAACAATCTATGGTTAGGTGGAGAGTCCTTGTCCCAATCTCAGTTGCTCATGCTTTTAAGATAAGTGTTTTTCTTATATCTACAATGTTAATGAATGTAAGTTTCCTTTTGGTTTAGGAACAATGGCATTGGTATGTGATTATTATCCATGCTTATTTTGGTCATAGTTAACACTAACCTGGTATGGAAAATAAAGTTTTGTTTACATGCAATGGTGTGATGTCTGTTATAAATGCTAACTTCACCAGTGTAAAATCATACCATTGAGTACTAACATTGACAAAGGCTTTTCTCTAGTTTATAATCCTCCTTATTGTATCTGGAATGACCTTCTCAGCCTCCTTTAAAATGTGTCATGGACTTTGGGCTTATAATATGATTATATGAGATTAGATAACATGGAATCTTGCTATCAGGGTCCATATTCTGGTTTCATATACCTAGATCAAACATTAACAAATCAAATGATATCTTAAAGGTTTGTAGTCAGTCTAGCTTATCAGTTGATGAAAGCTATAAGCATGTGCTATGTTGGGAGGAGCCACCGAGATGAAAAGGATGGGATGGTGTGTCCCAAAGGTGCAAAGAGGAGAAAGCAAGGAGTCACTCAGATGGCAGGGATTGAGATGACGTGTCTCGAAGGTCCCTTCCAGGAAATTTAAAAGGGAGAAATTGAGAGGAGTCACCAGGATGATGTGTCCCAGAGGTACCATATCAGAGGTGCAAGGAGGAGTAGGTAGGGAGATCACCGAGATGGTTTGGCATGAGATTATGTGGCACACCAACATCATGGACCAACCAAAATCCAGGGTCGTACAGACATATGGCCCATCGATCCATGTAAAATCGGAGGCAAGACCTTGGTGGTGTAGTTGCATGGAATTTAGGAAACGTCGAGATGATGCGGCAAACCGATAAAATGGAAGAGGTTTTAGAGATGGGGCCCATGTGATCGCAACCCATGGCCATAGGCATAAGTTGTGCACCTTAATCCATATTCCCATGCGTTGCGACCATGGGTAGGGAATAACTCCAATAGATGACAAATATATCTTTCTGGGATCTGATGACATAGGTGAAATTGTGACGCTCCTCCCCCCCCAATGTCAACGAGGAGGCGGGGGTGGGGGGGGGGGACTGAAATTGATATTGGTCTTCAGATGGGAGAAGGTGTTGTGAACCATCAGATGGGGGCCTTAAAATCTTAGGATAGAACCAAGATTGCAATGGGGTTCCCTCCCACTAACGGTCGAGCACATTGACCTGGTGTAATCCAATCGCAAGCTGTTGATCTCCCTGCTCATTTGTGACCATCAGATCTATTGAGAAATCAATGCTTAAGGTTTGATTTCTCTTTGTTGATAATTACTTGTGATTTATGTTTGCTTACTTTACTACTTTATTATTTTATCTTTCATCAAGAAATTACCAAATAAAATGTATATGAAGACCACAAGAACTAGAGACACAAGATGTAGGCACTCAACTAGGGGAAAACTCTTCCAATGGGGAAACCCAATCCAACTCTTCCACTAGTAGATTCAAATGAAGATGATAAAATTCAAGGCCCTTTAAACCTAGACAAAGACCTCATAAAATCGCTAAATCAACCCTTACTTCCTATAAATGATCCTTGCCAAAGTTTCCACGTTTCATCTTCTCATATGCAACTTTAATCTAGAATTTCGGCCCCTAGCTTCAAAATTTCGGACCTGTAGTAAGTTCAAAAATTTCGTCCCCAGTTTCCACCAGAAACTTCACACTTGTGAGAGAGAGATGCCCAAGAAATTGATTTTAGTCTTCCCAACTTCTCCCTTCTCCTACAACTTCTCTCTTCTTTTATGCCTCTTTCTTTTGTAGATCAAACTTGTTGACTGCGTGCTTTAAATAGGTCAAACTACCTCTCTATACATACTCTTTCTGTTGGGTTGAATAGCCCTAATCCAAGTCGATTTCATGAGGATAGGGCCGACTTGGTGGAGGTGACAAATGACACTTTTGACTCAAAAATAAGTATTTTTACACAATACAAAAGCCTAAGAAGGGTCTAATAAAAACGAAAACGACTTTATTGACTCATGACAAAACCTAAAAGCCTTCAATGGAGGCTTTGACCTAGAAAATAAATAAAATAGCATGAAACCCGTGCTTAAAAATAATTTTCTTTTACAACAATTTTTCGTTTCTCTTCCTTTTCATCAAGTACAATTATGAAGACCGACACTAGTTACATTCTTCAGTGCTCCCTCTTAACTAGGGAGGTATACATAATTACATACATATATAGGTACATGGAAGATATCATAATGGTATGAACTATGCAGAGTTCTAGAACACACATTGCTATAGATTAGATACCTCACTAGGGTAGTCTAATTGGGTGGGACTAAGGTATACTCAAGCTTTAGCCGCTCTAGGTACTACTAAGCTTTTAAGCTCTAACACCAACCGAAGGATCTAGGTGCATATCCAAGGGCAAAGCTCCATGACCAATGCCACCCTCCCTACTTCAGGAAATAGACATCAACACATAGGCCGACCATATGTCCTCCCAAGCATCTTGTTGCCACAAGATGATTCATCTCTCCCTATCAACTAAATTTGTAGGTTTTAACCCTGTACAGAAATTACCTACATACGAATCCTAAGAACAGAAAATAAACAATGCGAGAGCATAACACATAAAACACATATATACAGAGATTTTCCTTTGGATCCCAAAAATGGGACTACTAGCTTGATTTTTCATTATGTTCCTTTCAATGTTACAATACATATATATACATGCCGAAGCATCCAATACCATGGACCAAAACCGCCACGTCCAAAACCATGTGCGAAAACCATGCACAAAACCATAGGTAGGTCCGCCCAACCTAATATAGGGTCCAAAATGTTTTTCCTTGGGGCGCTACCCCGGACCCCGTAGAGTGGGGCTACCCACCCCCCTCAAACCCCCTGGACAGGGAGGGCTATCGCCTCCCCATGACCCCCTCGCTGTGCAATCAGCGGAACGAAGGTGGGGGGGCTCCGCCCCCCTCTAACTACATAGGCTAGTCATGGAAAGAATATAACACAACCCAACAAAATTTGTAACATCGACCAATCCAACACATGCTTATGAAATATTCAAACTTCTTATTTGGAAGATATTTCATCAACACATCAACTACATGTTTATCCATCATAATATATTGTAGTTTCACGACCCCATCTTGTACCAAAATCCAAACATAATGGTACTTGTTATTTATCTGCTTAGTCCTGACATGAAATATAGGGCCTTCAGACATCTTGACGCTACTTTGATTATCACAATTTATCACTGTAAGATCTAAAGGTTTTCCAAACAAACATGAAAAGATTTTTCTTAACCAAATTGGTTCTTTTCCTACTTCACATGAAATAACATATTCAACTTCTATATAAATTAAATGTGTATATTCAAAACTACTCATGAAATTTACTAAATCATAAGACTTGAAGCTAGTCTACTCATCTGCATAAATAAAATCATGATCGAGAACACAAATCATTAACATGCATCAGGGTTGAACACACATACATAGAGATTTATCTAGGGGAACAAAACTACTCAAAACCAATTACTATCAGTATTGCATTAATCAAAGAATAGAGAAGAAATACACTGCTTTCTCAAGCTTGAGCAACCTCTAAACTAGTATAATCTATCTCTTCTGCCTCACAGACTGACTCAAGCAAATAATTGGCCAATTTCTCAACCCGCCAAGATCCTATTTTCTTGTGTTGTTTGATGAAGAATTGGCCCACTATTAATTAGGGAAATTACTCATTGAGAATTGTGCAATTCCTTTAGGCCATTCTTTGACTGCATGCACCACCTGTACAACTTGAACTAGTTTACAATTGATAGTACACTACCCTTGAACTCCAATCTCAATTGGGTAACTTGAATTATCTGCATGCATGAGCTAATTTAGGCTTATTGATCAATTAATTGGATGATTACTAAGAGTGAAAAAATCTACAACCCTTGTCACTCAGTGTGAAAAAAGTTATACACCCTTGACTGAACCTCCATTAGTTCTACTAACAATGAGAACTAGTTACACTGTCACTAACTCTGATTAACTGAAATAGATTGCTACAAATTAGAAATCAATCATGTAGAACTAAACTCAAGTGTCTCTATCTTGAATTTACTGAGTTAACTGAGTGACAAGAGCCATGTCACTTCAGTTAACTACCTCCAAGTATTTAGTTGAAATTGAAATTCGAATTTCTCCTAATTTAATTAAGGGAAGATTAAATGAGGAATTTATTGCTGCATTTTCAATAGCTTCACCACTAGTTAATGCAACATGATCTTGTTTTCTACTCATCCATGAAATCATTGTAGATCGCAAACTAAAACAACGTTACCGCTAGTGGTGCTTCTTCCATCAGTATCACTGCCATCCCAATTAGAATGGGTAAAGCCTGTTAACTTAACTTCCTTTCCATCATACTTTAAAAAATGATGAATTGTTCCACATAGGTATGGTTACCACTCAATCTAGCAGAGGACCTAAAAGGGGTTCCTAAGAGGGCAACTGCTAGGTAAAGGGAAACGATGGAGGCTTATCCCACTGTCACCACAACTAAGTCTCCCTGATCTTTACGAAATTTCACCGATAGGAGAAGTCCAGTTAGTGTAGGGATCACTTTCTAAAGTAGATGTCAGTGAATAGGTGAGAAGTGACCCTGAAAACCCTTTCCCAAGGATGGAGTGAAAAATGAAACTTGCTTTCTCTTTAAGCAAGGGACTTGATCCATTAGGGGTAAGGGGTGAGGATTGAAGGGTTGAGGGAGAAAGGGTAGGATTATAGATAAGTTTCTCAATCCCTATAATCCTTAGAACATGGACTCCCAAATCGTCTTTGAAAAATAATATTTATTGAAAAGTGGGACCACACGAGACCAAGTGGACCCAACCCAGGTTTTGGGATGGAATTTAACAACCAATGATGTTAATATCGTGGATAAGGTGAGGGGAAATGATCAAACAAGAATACTTTCTTCAAAAGGTTGGATTGATCCTATTGAGGTCTAGCCTTGGGGATGCTTAGGCACAATTTGATCCTATAGCTAAGGCTTGAAATTCCCATAGATTCCATCGTTATAATGCCCTCAAATTTAGAGGAGAGGGAGGGGACCCACGAACGCAATAGCCTTGAGGAGATTGACATTTTCCCTTGGGCCAATTGTTGGGAAATTGATGCCCTAGGTGACCTAATGGGGCTAGACTTGGGAAAAGGGGGAAAAATGGTGAAAATAAGGTTAATATGATCACCATTTTTATGGAACCAATGCCTAATTCACTTGGGATATGGATTCAAGGATGGTAATGAGTAAGAACTTCGATTCTTCATCAAGGAGGCCCAAAAATTAAACTTCATCTAATGTAGATAATAAGAAAAGGAAAGTGACCTTCAAACATTCTTACTCTAAAGCAAATATGTAAGCTTCTCGAGATAAATAATGTCTAGGAAATTTTATTCGTATAAAATTGGCCCATACATTTAATAACTAAAACATTTCTCAATTCCACATTACAATAATACAACAACTAGCCCTAATTTTAGCAGTATGAAACAACAAGAATAACAACAATAAAAATCAATTAAAACGTTATCAATTATATCCAACCAGAAATTATTTTGCATAATAAAGCTCCAATATAAGAGAAATAGCCCAAATCCATACAAATGAATGTATCTAACATCAATATATAACCTCCTAAGGAGTTCGAATTAGCCTATGGGACCCTAATGATAAAATAATGTGCAAATAATAACCCCTAATGGTGACAAACCCACCATACTAGCTCATAATGTAAAAACAAGCCTCACAAGGGGAAAAATAATGATGTATGCATGTCGTAGGGCCCTCCAAAGGCGCAATATCATCCTGAAGTGCTATATTGAGGAATAAATTCCTTGGAATATGATGACAAGGGGATGGCCCCTTGTACTCCAAGAAGTAGACCTGTAGTGCTCAGACTGGGTCTGAGGGCACATCAATGACCCCATGGGTCTCCATATGAATCGAAGATGTCTGTAGATCCTATGCAATGGTCTAGGTGGTGGAATGAATGTTTCCATGACATCGTACAAGTGCCGGGACACCTACCAAGAGTTTGGGGCTCCTATGGGAGCCTACTGGGCATAATGTACCAATCATGTCTCCATCATCCAAAAAGTGGGTTGCTAGTAGTCTCTGAACACCCATGATGATCTATGGAGTGTTGTTTATTGCTGTGGAGGCCAATGGCTCTTTATGCACACACTACATGTGCCAATGTGGACCTCTGGGGCTCAGGATACCATATAGGGAAGCCAAACCCAAATGGAAACCACCTACAATATTGCATAAGATCCAATGCATCCTGTAGGCTTTTAGTACAATCAGTCATTAGAATAATAGGGTAAAGGAGCTTACACACCATGGATAACAAAGTGGGAACCTCATAATGGCATGCCCTTCCGTAGTGGGCTTTAGCATGTTTTAATGTCTCCAAACTCCAAAGGGGGTTATTCAATTACCTTATTAGGTGGTTTCAATCCTTAGAGGGGATAGTATGTCCAAGGTAAACCCTTCTAATGGGTGTGGCAAGTGATAAATATGTGAGATAATAGGGAATGAGAGTGCTAGCTTTGGGCCACATAATGGGGCATAGAGGTAGCAAGATAAGGGGAAGCCCAAACTTGGGTATATAATGTTAGGAGGGATCAATCGTGGTACATGAGGCACCTCGACCTTGATTTTTCCACCCTTATTTATATGACTTTTTCCTTTTATGATTTTCCTTTAATTAATTTCTCAGGGCTCAAACGACAAGAGCATGGTGTGTATAATATAGTAGTGATTACCCCTTTTGAGGTAGGGCAGTTCATTTCCCTCTAGGGGTTGGGACAATCATGGGTTTCTCAACGATAGAGGAGGCTCATCTAGGGACTATGGAACCAGGGTGATGGCCATGGATGGGGTAGAGGTCATGTGTCATATTTTTCCCACGTGCTAATTATTTTTGTCGTGACCATATTTTGCATTTTGTGGTACAATATCCTATTAAATGTGGCCAATTACATTTTTTTTTTAGTTGCTTCAACCTCCAGGGCATCATTCTAGGCCAGACCCAAGGTGGGGGAAAAGGGGATAGGGAGGCTAGCCCTATGTGGACCCATAATGGGAATATGGACCTAGGTGGGAGAAATGATGAATGGGGGTATAGTGAGTGGAAAGGGAGTAGTATGTGTGGTTAAATGAGTGGGACCACACACCCAAACCAATGTTTCCCAAGTAGTACCACCCTAGAACCAAATGAATGATAAAGGGGATCCCACAAGACACAGATCCAAGGGTAACAACCAAAAGGGTTCAAGGGGACAATAACACAAACTAAGCTCACTCTTTCCACCAAATCCCCCCACTGATCCATACCCAAAAGTATCCATGATAAGTAAACTCAATACTCAATTACCAAATGAAAAGACATACCTTTAGATTCAAGAGGCCCTCCTTCAAACATACGATCATTATAGGTGGGTGAGGGACCACATGACTGGCTTAGGTGGCATAGAAATGGCACAACGAGCTAGTAGGAGGCATCAAGGGGCTGCTGGCTGCCAGCAGAGGCTCATCATGGAGAAAAAAATTTCTCCTTGGGATATCACCCACAAAGTGGTGGGTACCATTTGGCTTCAATTGGGATGTGATCTCTCGAAGAAGTGGACAAGGCTGCTCGAACGGGAGGTCATGGGAACTCCAACAATCTCTTGGTCACCATAGAACTTTTATCTGCACATGTCAAAGATCAAATCCATGGGGCAACATGCTTTTCATGGTGCCTTATGATCACCCATGCTTAATGTTAGCCCTTAAACCAACAAGAATAAAATATGATTTTTTTTTTTTAAATGCAATCTAATCTATCATGAGAAACATCATATGTGGTTAGTTCCAATGCAAAAATCATCATGCAATGCATCCTACCCTAACATGCATATGATAATGCTAATTCTAAGTGTAATCATAACGCTGATGCAACCAACATATCATCGTATCAATACACATAAACCTGCTAGTATGGTTACTCATGAAACAAAACCCAAAGCAAATGAAGACATAATCAGATGGGGGTTGAAGTGGGTGGGAGGTGGGAAAAAATTATCTCCATTCAAGGTAAAAGGAAACTCTGGGAGAAGGAAAATAGGTCAATCTAAAAGTGTGCGAGTTTCCATCTAAGTACACAATGGTGGAATAAAAGGTCATTCTCAAGAACTCCCTATCACAATCATTGGTTACAATCTTATTCTTTGTAGATGCCACAAGGTTGTGATGAGGGGGGAATGAAGGGTGAAGGAAAGGAGGAGTGCAAAAAATAGGTTGCTCATGGTGATGGTCACATTCGAGAGGGGAGGTTATGGGGTGATCATAATTCTAAGGGTGTGTCAAAGGAGATAAAGTATATTCAATGAGGTGTTTTTCCTTGACATGATAATGACAAGGGGGAAAGGGCTCATGGTCACTCAGGATCATTTGAAAAGTGGCAAGCAAATCACTTGTGGAATATTTGAAGTGATGAACAAGAGGATAAGGAAAAGGCGGGGGGGGGGAAGGGTTGATGTATTATATTAATAAAAAATTTCCTCCTCAAAATAATCCTTTACATGTAAGGGAAAATAATGATCCTTCTTCTCAAGGGTATCGATGGATATGTCATCATAAATAATTCCCGAGAGAAAGGGGAGACCACTCTCTACCTCATATTCCTTGTAGGTGTCATAAATGGGAGCATAATCAAATTGAGGACCCACAATTTCCCATTTCTCTCTTTCAATGTGGAAGTAATATTCAATGTAATACTCCAAGAGGCTAATGGGGTCACCTTCCACAAGGTTCTCAAAATGATATTCATTAAGAGTAATATCCTTGAGAAAGGTAAGGTTAGTATCAACTTCACTTTCCATGGATTCATCCTTCCCAACATATGTGTTCCAAAAATCATCCTTTTCATCCTGTGGACCCAAGGAGGACTCATCTTCCCATTCATTACTTAGATTCTTAGGGTCTTGATGATTCTCGATGAAGGATTCCTCTTGAATGCTCAATGTGGGGCATACTTGAAAATGTGTAAGAAAACCATCAAAGAATTCCTCAATAGATGAGATGCTCCTAGGTTCGTGATTTTGCAACCATGAGTTATGACCATAGAGGGAACTAAAGAATAAAACAACATAAGGACATCCTGGTGGATCACTTTCTCCTTTGAAGTACGTGCATTAATTTTTCCACATGGTCAATTGCGAGCTTGGGTCACCATCAAACATGAGCATCCCACGTAGCATCCTTTCCGCGACATGATTAGGATGTCCATGGATGCTAGAAATGTCCAAAGCAAGAAATTCATGAAAGAAGAACAACATATTTGAGGTATACATGAAATATATGTAGGAGTTGCTAGGGTGAAATTAAAGATGCCTATAAAAATAGTTGTTTCACCCTACAAGATTCAACCTTAAAGTTAAATGAAGAACTAGGGCTTCGTTCTTCCAATGGAGTCACCAATAATGATATGTCGATATGTTGTATGAGGAACAAAACACACGTCTCATGTCCCTGACAATGGCACCAGAAATGTTACCACTCAAAGCAGCAAGGGACCTAAAAGGGGTTCCGAAGAGGGCAATTGCTAGGTAAAGGGAAACGATGGAGGCTTAGCCCATTGTCACCACAACGGCTCCTTGCTCTTTACAGACTTTTACTGATTGGAGGAGTCTCGATAGTGTAGGGATCACTATGTAAAGTAGATGTCAATGGATAGGTGAGAAGTGACCCTGGAAACCCTTTCCCAAGGATGGAGTGAAAAATGGAACTTGCTTGCTCTTTAAGCAAGGGACTTGATCCACCAGGGGTAAGGGGTGAGGATTGAAGGGTTGAGGGAGAAAGGGAAGGTTTATAGATAAGTTTCTCAATCCCTATAATCCTTTAAAATTAGACTCTCAAATGGGCTTTGACAAATAGTCTTTATTGAGAAGTGGGACCACACGGGGCCAAATGGACCCAACCTAGGTTCGAGGATGGAATGTAACAACCAATGATGTTCCTATCCTGGACAAGGTGAGGGGAAAGGACCAAACAAGAATACTTTCTTCAAAAGGTTGAATTGATCCTATCGATGTCTAGTCTTCGGGAACCCTAGGCACAATTCGATCCTAGATCTAGGGCTTCAGATTCCCATAGATTCCACCGTTAGAATTGCCTCAAATTTGGAGGAGAGGGAGGGGAACCACAAATGCAGTAGCCTAGAGGAGATAAATTTTTTTCCTTAGGCCAATTGTCTAGAAATTGATGCCCTAGGTGACCCAATGGGGCTAGACTTGGGAAAAAGGGGAAAAATGGTGAAAATAAGGTTAATATGATCACCCTTTTTATGGAACCAGTGCTTAATTTATTTGGGGATATGGAGTCAAGGATGGTAATGAGTAAGAACTTGGATTCTTGATCAAGGAGGCCCAGAAAGTACACTTCATCCAATGTAGATAATAAGAAAAGAAAAGCGACCTCAAGCATTTATACTCTAAAGAAAATGATGCAAGCTTCTCGAGATAAATAATCTATTAGACATTTCATTCATATAATATTGACCCATACATTTAATAACTAAAAAATTGCTCAGTTCCACATTACAATAATGCAACAACTAGCCCTAATTTTAATAGTATGCAGCAACAATAATAACAACGATAAAAATCACTTACAACATTATAGAGTATATCCAACCAACAATTCATTTGTATAACAAATCTCCAAGATAAGAGAAATATCCAAAATCCATACATCAAAATTCATCCATCCCTAAGAATATCCTCCAAGGAAAAAGTGCGAAAATTCTCTAAGACTATAGAGATCCCAAGTCAAATGATGATACAAATGAATGTATGTAACATCAATATATAGCCTCCTAAGGATTTTCAATTAGCCTATGGGCCCAATAATGATAAAATGATGTGCAAATAATAACCCCTAATGGTGACAATCCCACCATACTAGCTCATAATGTAAAAACAAGCCTCACAAGGGGCCAAATAATGATGTATGCATGGTGTATGGCCCTCCAAAGGCCCAATAACATCCTGAAGTGGATATTGAAGAATAAATTCCTTGGAATATGATGGAAAATGGGGTAGACCCCTGTTATGCTCTTAACTTGGAAATGATACCCAAATATAGAATATGTGAAGAAAAGATACCCAGAACACAAAATATGCGAAGAAAAGATACCCAGAACACAGAATAGCAATGATTTTATTATTCAGAGAGTAATGTTTACTTGCCTCTTCGAGGGGGCAACCTCCA
>APFE031221513.1:141044-160398 GCA_000404065.3 Pinus taeda | reverse complement strand
CAACAGACGTGACCCCCTCTTGTATTTCCTACGTGCATGCCTCCCCAAATCCGCAGATTTATGCGCTCAACGACAGATGCCGTGGTTTAAAGACGCCAGAACACGTCTCTAGCCAAATTTTTTTTTTTGCTCCGAAATGGAGATCCCACCGGCCCTGGAAAGTGCTCTGATACCACTTGTTATGCTCTTAACCTGCAAATGATACCCAAATATATAACATGTGAAGAAAAGATACCCAGAACATAGAATATGCGAAGAAAAGATACCCAGAACACAGAATATGCGAAGAAAAGATACCCAGAGCATAGAATAGCAATGATTTTATTATTCAGAGAGTAATGTTCACTTGCCTCTTCGAGGGGGCAACCTCCAATAGAGCAGAGCTCGATTACAAAATAAGACACGATGCTCCTCGCAGGGAGTTTCTATCCTTTATATATGACTCATACATGCAATACCATGGGCCAATACCCGTGGTACTTAACTAATAACGTCTAATCTAATACTTACTACGACCCATTTGCAACTAACTGTGGTTCCGTTATTAATTGCGGATTAACCACTTACAATTATTAATATGAGCTTTATTGACTCTTGACTATGATGTGGTCCCATTACATAGATAAGGGGGTTAGGGTGGGACCCTAACAACCCCTGTTCTCCAAGTAGTAGACCTGTGGTGCTCCTAGTAGGTATAAGGGCGCATCAATGACCCAATGGGTTTCCATATGAATATAGTATGTTTGTAGATCCTCTGGAATGGTCCAGGTGGTGGAATGAATGCTTCCATGACACCGTACAAGTGTTGGGACACCTGCCAAGAGTGTGGGGCTCTAGTGGGGCCCTGCTAGGCATAGTGTACCAATCATGTTACCATCATCCCAAAAGTGGACCGCTAGTAGCCTTTGAACATCCATGAAGATCTGTGGAGTGATTTTTGTTGTTGTGGAGGCCAATGACTCTCTATGCACATCCTACATTTTCCAATGTGGACCTCTGGGGCTTAGAATCCCATATAGGGAATCCAAATCCAAATGGAACCGCCTGCAATCCTGCATAATATCCAATGCGTCCCCTAGGCTTCTAGTACAATCAATAATTAGAATAATTAGGTAAAGGAGCTTACAAACCATGGATAACAAAGTGGGCACTTCATAATGGCATGCCCTTTTGTAGTGGGATTTTGGATGTGCTGGTGTTTCCAAACTCCAAAGGGGGTTAGCCAAGTAACTTATTAGGTGGTTTCATCCCTTAGAGGGGAAAGTATGTCCAAGGTACACCCTTCTAATGGGGGTATCAAATGACAAATAGGTGAGATGGAATAGGGAATGAGAGGGGAAACCCTGGGCCACATAATGGGGCATAGGGGTAGCTAGATAAGTGGAAGCCCACACCTGGGTATATAATGTATAGGAGGGAGTAGTCGTGGTACATGAGGTGCCCTAGCCTTGATTTTTGCACCATTCTTTATATGCCTTTTTCCTTTTATGAATTTTTTTTAATTAACTGCTCAGGGCTCAAAGAACAAGAGCATGATGTGTATAATATAACAATGATTACCCCTTTTGAGGTAGGGCAGTTCATTTCCCTCAAGGGGTTGGGGCAATCACAGGTTCCTAAATGATGGAGGAGGCTCATCTAGGGTCTATGGAACCAGGGTGATGGCCATGGACGGGGTAGAGATCATGTGTCGACTTTTTTCGACATGCTAATTATTTTTGTCCTTGCCATCTTTTGCATTTTGTGGTACAATCTCCTGTTGAATGTGGCCAATTAGGATTTTTTCTTTTTAGTTTCTTCAACCTCCAGGGCATTATTATAGGCCTGACCCAAGGTTGGGAAAAATGGGATAGAGAGGCTAGCCCTATGTGGACCCAGAATGGGAATGTGGACCCAGGTGGGAGAAATGATGAATGGGTAGATAGTGAGTGGAAAGGGAGTAGTATGTGTGAGTACATGAGTGGGACCATGCAACCAAACTAGGGTTTCCTAAGTAGTACCACCCTAGAAAAAAATGACCAATAAAGGAGATCCCATGGGACTAAGATCCAAGGGTAACAACCAAAAGGTGTCAAGGGGACAATAGCACAATCTAAGCCCACTCTTTCCACCAAATCCCCCCACTAATCCATACCCAAAAGTATCCATGATAAGTAAACCCGATACTCAATTACCTAATGAAAAGACATACCTTTAAATTGAGGAGGCCCACCTTAAAACATAAGATTAGTACATGTGGGTGAGGGACCACATGGTTGGATCAGGTGGAGGACAAATGGAACAAAGAGCTAGTAGGAGGCATCAAGGGGTTGCTGGCTGCCGGTTGAGGCTCATCATATAGGAAAAAAATTCTCCTAGGGATATCACCCACAAAGTGGTGGGTAACATGTATCTCAAGATATGCTTGGTAGCTATTGAATGGTAATGATGAGTCTCCAATTGAAACTGAATAAGAATGTTTACAACAAAACATATACTAGATATAATATTCACCGAGTACATCAAAGAGCCCACCAACTTATGATGGCTTGTAGGATCGACGAGACTAGAGTCGAAGCTTATCAACTTCTTGAGATTAGTGATCATGGGAGTGGCCGAATCCATCATACCTATATTTTGTAACATCTTGATTATGTACTTATTGGCGAGCCCTGGTATTACACCAAGAGTGCTGCAGCTCCTAGAGGCTCCTCAACTCTATTTATCAACCCGAGGTTTGTACAAACTTCGACGTGACAGTGCTATATATACAGTAGATGGAGTTATACTCATGCCACCCTCAACTAGGTCACTTGATCATTAGGGCTCCAACACCATTATTCCACTGAACTAGGGAATATTAACTACTGAGAGTGTAATTAAAAGGCTAGTCCTAATGCAAAAAAAGTAAATGTTGTTCAAATATGACTTGTAAATGCTATCACCTTGTAAATGCTACTGAATCAATCCATGAGAGAACACAAGAATTATGCTAAATGCATAAAGGAAAGATACACTAATTGGAATAAACCATCTAGCTATTAAATTCACTTGAAAACAAAATATTATTCTACTAGTTCATAATTCAAGAATTCATGCATCATTTATCTATTTCACACTTGCAGATTAAGTAATGTCCTAATTGCCAAATTTGTAATGAAGAAACTAATGCTATTTTCTCTTGCCGTAAGGGAAAAGGAACAGAGGGAATGACTTAGGTGGTACCTCTGATCATGGAGTCCAATATGGGGGGTTAACCTACTCCTATACTAAGCTACATTGGCATTACAGGTCAAAATAGGGGCAAAATAGGTTGCTACAAGTGTGCTACATGAAGTTGCTACAATACTCCTATACTGCTACATGAAATCCTAAAATGCTATAGAAAGTTTGACGAGAGGGTTTGTAGGATAAGGATGATGGGTAAGTTGATGGAAATATGGATGAAGGTTGTGGGAAACGTATGGAAGGTGACCAACACCCCTAGCCAAGCCCAATACTTCAGGAAGACCAACTTCGAGCTAAGAGGGCTACTCATAGTGACCTAAAAGTAGAGATCAAGAACATTTCTTGGCCTTCATCAAAAGGGAGTGGAGAAGTCTTGGATGGAGGTGGTAAAGAGATCCCTTGCCTACAGATCCAACAATATTGTAATATCACATACATCTGTTCTTCTTATCATTTGCTAAATATTACAATAAATGGTGGAAAAGATGAGTTGAATTTGGAAACTATCTAACTGATGCTAAGAACTTGATCTATGCAATGAATTAACTTATAGGATACAAAAATCGTATGTAAAGCAAGATAAAAAATGTAAACTTTTCCAAGAAATCATAAACAAGAAATCACACAATGTTTTTGGGATGTGATGGTGGAGTCCTCTAATCATGATTCCATGAGAGAGATGAGATAGAGGCCATAGTCACAAACATTTTGAGGAACTACACTCTATTGAAATGCAACAACTAATCAAACATTCTAATATAAAAGAAGTATAAATACATAAGAGGGACCCAAGATACTGGGGTTGGGCCTAAATCCAAGAGCTTCAAACCTTTGGACTAACTCAGTGATGGATCAAAATGAAAATTTCATTATCATTACATAAATGTCAAATACATCACAAAAATAGTAGTCACAAGTGCTTGGGCTCAATAGATTCTTAGCTACAACAAAAATTTAAATTCTAATGAGTTCCTTAGCATGTTTATTTATACAAAAGGGTAGATACCAACAACTCCCTAGAAAATAGATATGTTTGTATCCCAAACTTGAGAAAGGTTGATCTAGATATTCCTTGAACTGCACTGGCTTGGCTACCAATGACCTCGGCCTGCTTGGCTGCCAATGACCTCGAGTTGATGAGAGATAGAGTTGCAATATTCGACTGATTGGAGGATTTAAGGAGGTGGAAAATCTCCTGGAATCTCTCCTTATTTTCTACTCCGAGCTTCTGCACTCAAATTCTCTCAAAATTGCTCAAATTCACACATTTAAGAAATATTATGACATAGAAACACATATTTTAATCCTCACACTAAGTATACTATAACAAAATTTGTAAATAAATGTGATAAAGAGATTATTTTAAAGTTTTAGGATGGAATTGTGACCCTTGTGATGCACCTATATATGAGCCTCATCATCACCCCCCTATTGAAACTATTGCTCATCCTCTGAGCAACTCAGTCATCTATGTCCATGTCTTTCATAGCTCTAGTGGCCTCTATGACATCCCAAGGTTTTGTAGATGGTGTGCCCTCTTGAGGATAGAAGCCTGCATTCTTCTCTATGTATGCCCACTGCTTCCTTTCCTCTTCTTCATTCCTTCCTTCCTGTGGACACAACAATAAAGGTGCATTGAGCTTGAGTACAATCCAGTTTATTTTTAATCTTTGCGTGAGCCTTTTGTATAGGGGTGTCCTTTCCAATGCATTCCTTAACCTTTCAAGAGAGTGATACTCCCTGATATGGACACTGTGGAGTAAGGCATTCCTTATTCTCTGGCATGCTTGCTATATTTCTGTTCCTAACAGCCTTAGTGTGTCTTCAAAATGTGAAATGGTCTGCTCTTGGGTGGAAAGGTATCTAGGTGCTAGATCAACAACATTGGAGATGATGATGGGAGTACTAATTACAACCATTGGGCTTATCTTCTCTGCCCTGATATAGAGTGGTTATTTTTCTTCCTTTGCCATTACTTTCTATACCTCCTTAGCTCTAGCCTCCTCACGAGTCATCCAAGATGCAAGGGCCATCAGTTGTAGGTCCCCCAACTTTGCATTGGGATCCCAAATATTCATATCAGTCAAGGTGAGGTTATGCATGTATAATTCAACCAATTTGAATTTGTCTTCTATGCTACTTTAGTCACACAATTCAATGAATCGTTTGTAGCCATGAAATGGTATGGATCCACGTTGTGCTAAGTTATTAATTTGGAACTGCATTAACTACTCTTTGAGAAAGAGTGCATACGACTTAGATGGTTGTCAACATTGTAGTGCCTCCATGGAGAGGCTTGCTATTGTGGCCAATTGGGTTTCCTTCTCTTGCAATTTCTTACTCAACCATCTATTTTCTGCTTGTAGCTATTCTCTCATTGTGGATTATTTCTCCCTTAACTCACTTAACTCCTTGCCCATTTCATGGACCTTCTCTTCCATGAGGCACACATCTTCCACCTTTTTAGATTTAGCAATCTACATCCATTTGTGGGTCCTTCCTTTTCCTGCTTCAAGGTCAAAGAAAAGTGGGATTGCATATTTTTGTGGAATAACTCTCCCTCCTTCAATGGATTTATAATAGGAGCTAAAAATAGGTTGTGGACTAGGCCCTTATAGCTCTCAGAAGTCCTTCTCAAATTTTCTTGGGGAAGCTACCCCCTTTTGTAACTATTGTGTTGCCCTTTTCCCTTCCTGCTTCTCATTCTTCTCTTCTTATAGCACCTTCTATTCTTCCTGTATCACACTCTGTTTTTCCTGTAGCTTCACTTTTCCTTTTTCTTTTAGTGTGGTAGGTGTCTTAGGTTGTTTAGAGGAGGTTGATATAGTGGTGGGCCTCCTTAGATATGCTATGGGAGTATTTGATATGGTTTCTGGAGAGATGGCCTCCTCAACTTTCCTTTCAGTGGGCCCTATCTCCTCTTTTTTACTTGGGGACTCTTCAATTGTGATAGGGGCCTTTGCTAGATTTTTAGGCCTTCCTTGTTTAATCTCGGTGCTTTTCTTGGTTTTAAAGTAGAGGGGAGTTTGCCTTTGTATTTTCTTCTTGGGTTTGACCAGTGAGCTCAAAGTAGATAAGGTGGTAAGTACCTCTTTTATAGTGGGTCCCAGAGACAAAATTGTTTTCTCTAGGGATACCCCTTCTTCTCCAGATGCAATAGTTTTCTTAAGGCTTGGTTCTTCCTATTTCTCCTCATCTTCTTATTCATATTTCTCTTTCTCTACTTCTTCATTTTACTCTAGGTCTTCCCATATTTTTTCTACCTCTGTCTCTCTTTCCTCTTCTACCTCTACCTCTTCTTCTTCTTCTTTCCCCTCTCTTCCTCCAACACTAGAGGCTGGGCTCTCACCTGGTATGAGGGTTTGAGTGTCAATGAAGGTCTCTCTATCCATATCCATGAATTTGGACTAGAGGACATGGATCCTTAGTTTATTCCAAGCATCTACCACTATCATTTTGATGAGGCCATGTTGGCTTAGGTGTTGGTTCTTTCCCTCTCTCACCTTTTGGCTCATGTCCCTAATGGACTGTAGGAGAAAATAGCCTACACTGAGTCTTTGGGCTAGGGGAAATTGTGCTTGAAACCTTAGTTCATGGAGCAATCTAAAATGGTAAACATAGAATACACTCAACCTTCCTTCAGAGGACATGAATTTTAGGATATGGTAGGCCACCTCATCCCAGGGATAGGGTTGAATTTCCCACCTAACTCATTTTTGTCTTCAATAGTTTTTTCATCAGCAATGAAGAAGTTCTTTTTGACATTGGCATTGCTAGTCTTATATTATCTTCTCCATTGGATCCCTAGGGGAAGGGTTGTCACCCTGATAATTAGATTACGAATGATTGAAATAGCTAATCCCCTCACCATAGTGGTGGCACTGACTCTTTTATGAGATTTTAGGGCCATTACAAATTCATATGTGATGTCATCATCATATCCCTTCAGCAGTTCAAAGAATCCTAACCACTGATGTCTTCTGAAAATGTCTAACATAGGAGGGTAACGATGAATTATTTTAGTGTCTGTACGATCCCTTCTATTGAATACCCCTCCCATCTCTTTCCTTTGTTTTCAACTAGGTGAAGGAGGGATGCTTCCTGTAATAGATTTGATGTGTACTTTAGTGGAAGTAGAGGGTTGAAATTCCTAGTTGATGCCAATTTTTTATAATCCCTCTATTCTACAGCCAGAGAATTTCTTTCAATTCATAAAATGACTGATATTTCATCTAGAATTTCAGGGTGCAACAACATACAAGTTATGGACAAGTGAATGAGAGGGTGCACTTACTTTTACCACATGGCTTGAGACAAGGATAATTGGAGACAAAATTGACCCTTGGCAGAGTTCTTTCACCCTTTGAGGCTATGTTGCACGAAACTTCAAGGAACCTGATGTTTTGGGATATACCCGTATCTGAAACTCTAAAACTTGGCCAAAACTCGGTTGAAACTTGACCATCATGTAATCATCTATTAGAGTAATATATACTAGCTTTTCCTTCTAAATTGTCATCTATGGGTCTTAATCCATTTTTTCTTGCAAGATAATGTGTTATTCACTTATATATATATAATATTAATATATATATATATATATATATATATATATATATTAATATATATATATATATAATATAATATATATATATATATGTATACGATGTTTCAGATGATGTTTCCATTTTTGGGAGGTGATGTTTCTAAACATACCTGTTTCAAAAACTCCAAAATGTTTCGGCTTTTCGTGCAACTTAGCTTTGAGGCTTCCTGTAGCAATTTCTCGGGCTTCCGATAACATTTGGAGGTTTCCTATAGAAATGATAGAGTTAGGTTCGACTCTCCTCGATGGCTCCCCAAACTTGTGCTTACCTTAACTGTTTTTGAAATGGGTGTAGATGCAAGAGAATTCGAGCCTCAGTACATTATATGCTACTTTTGGCTAGGGCTTAGAGCGTTGTGATGAATTGGTAAAGGCACAATATTTCCTCTTTTGAACTGCTGTCCCCACCTGGAATAATCATTCCCTCCTCCCTCATAATCACCACCCACTCTCTGTGATATAGTCTTGACTTATGTGACACATACATGTTGCATGAGGACTCATAAATCACTTTTTGTTCACTGACCTAGGGTGGCCAAGTTAACTGACGACCTTCATCTTATAAAAATACCTCTTCTTGACATTCATACATTTTTCATTATTTACACATAGTGAGGAGAAGAGAGGTTTCCTTACCTGTGCCTACTTTGTGATTGACTGATGGAGTGGTGTGCATGCTGGAGTGCTGGACCTTTGTACTGTCACCAAGGGAGTTATCTTGCTATCTCTGTTCCTGTGTATATATTCTCTACTCCTCATGGTATTTGATTTTTGTTGTTGCTATGTGTACATGTCCTTTTTTGATGTCCCAACTGCTTCTGTTGCTGTTGTCGAGTCCTACTTGGAGTGGCATAATGCCTCATGAGTTGGTATCACCCCTTCTACTTGATGGAGGGAAAAAAACCAGGATTATGGATTTTCTGTAATGGTTGCACATGCCGCTACAAGAAAGTCCTGTAGCATCCATTTTCTTCTTTTCCAATATCTTTTAACTGCATGGGAGTGATGAGAAAGGGTGTAGATGGCTTGGAGGATGATGCTAGGGTTGTAATTTAGTAGTGAAGGTTTTTGAAAATGGAGAGGGTGTGCTTTGTGCTTTTTTTATAGAAAATATTTAGGATGAGACAGAGTGGAGGGTTGGTTTTGAAAGATATTTGACTTTTCTTGTGAACTGGGATGTATGAATGATGGATGGGTGGTGGATCAAGGTGGGAGAACCTCAGTTACCTTAGGCAAGGTCATTCTTGGTGGTATTCTCATTTGGATCCCCTACCTGTAGTTTTTCTGGATCTTCCTGTCGTGCTACAAGATCTTTCTGTAGCAATTACAGTATTCCTGTAGCAATCTAGAGAGGCGCTGAAATTTGATTTTTGAGCCACTGGTATGATGGAGAGTGGTGAGGAAATGGGTTTGGATGGAGGATATGGAGTGGATGAAGGGAGAAGTGGATGGAATATTGAGGATGCTGGCCTTGTAGCTTTGGAATTCACCATTGTCCTCAAACCTACAAAATGACAAAAAATATTAACATATGTGCTGTGGATCCATTTCCTATGATTCTCTTTTGATTTTTTTTAATTTTTTTTTGAGACACACAAGCTATGTCAGGAGAGTTTTTCAACCTCTATGCCTGCCCTAAGTGCCTCAAGGGAGGTCTTCACCCAATGATCTTTATTTTTTATTTTTATTTACTCTTGGGTTGCCTCAAGGAGGTTTTCAACCCAAGAGTTGGTCTCAGATGCCTCATAAAGGTTTTCATATATGCCTTTTATTTTGTTTTATTTATTTATTTATGTTTTTTTTACAAAAAAGGTAATATCTAAGAATGCTGTGACTTGGAAGCTATGACACTTCCAATCACATTAACCTCTCTGTTGAGGGTGCTGATGAATTCTTCCTTAGACATAGGCTTTTTGTACACCTTCAATCTGTAGCCATTAACAAGTAAGGGTCCTGATTTGAACAACTCCATTGTCATGAAATTTTTCTATCAGGTATGAGACTAACCATCTTGTCAACAATTTTCCTTTGAAACACTTGAACCTAGAGTCATATACTAAGGCCCAATATCCTTCTTGAAAAACTTTGTCCTTGATGTGCCTATCATGCTAGACCTTCCTCTACAATTGGATAACCTTGGTGTGTAGGAGGGATTGCATTATGAATTCATCCAAGCCATTTAACTGGAGTAGCCTCTCCTAATGTGCTTTGGTGACATCTAAATCCAATTGGGATTCCATTCTCAAAGTACTGTACTCAAATTCAATACAGAGCAAAGCTTTCTTTTTGTAGACCAAATCATATGGGGTAAAACCAATAGTTGTTTTCCAAGTTGTGTTATAGGCCCAAGTGGCCTCCACTAATCTGTCTACCCAATCCTTCCTATTTCTACTCGCAAACTTGGTGAGGATGCCCTCTAATGCTCTATTTGTGACCTCTACTTGTCCATTGGCTCGAGGATTATAGGTAGTAGATTTTTTGTGCTTGATATGATGCTGCCTTAATAGATTCCCTATCAGATGTGATGTGAATTGAGCTCCCTGATCAATGAATGTCTCTTTGGGGTACCCAAATATGTAGAACACATTCTCCCTTAAGAACTCAACTAATTTCTCATCTGTTTCTGCCTTGACAGCCTTTGTATCATCCCACTTTTCCAAATAATTAGTGCACACAATGATGCACTTTTTATGCCCTAATAGTGGATCAATTGGACCAATGAAATCCATGCCCCACTTGTCAAATGCCTCCAATGCCACTTGAGGTTGTAGGGAATTTCATCCTTGGGTGTAGGTTTCCCCATCCCCTGGCACTGATCACATTTGCTGGTATACCTTCTTACATCTTGGTGGAGAGTGGTCTAGTAGTAGTCAGCTTGTAGAGCTTTGAAAGTTGTTCTCTTGGCAGCAAAGTGACCTCCATAGAGCCCATCATGATAGGCTGAGAGGATGTCAAAGACTTCCTCTTCCCTGACACATATCCTCAAGATCTGATCTGGTCCCAACTTGAAGAGATTTCTTCCAATCCATGTGAAAGGGGTGCTCTTCCTTACAATTATGCTCTTCTCCTTGGATGACATATTTGGAGGAAATTTTGTAGCAACTAGGTAGTTGGCTATGTTAGCAAACCGTGGAGAGAAAACTGAGATAGAAAATAAGTGCTCATTTGGAACTTGATCATCAACCATCCCCTCATCACCTGCAGACAAAGCAAGTCTAGACAAAAAATTTGCAACTACATTTTCTTTTCCTGGCTTGTCAATGATAGTTAAATCAAAATGCTGTAACAATAGAAACCATCTAATAATTCTAGCATTCACATCAGGCTTCTTCATTAAGTATTTGATAGTTACATGGTGTGTATGCACAAAATTTTGGTATCGAGTGATGTGGTGTTTGAATTTGTTCAAAGAGTGTACACCAACTAGGAGTTATTTTTCAGTCACAATGTAGTTCAATTCAAACTTAGACATATTTTTTGCTAATGAAGTAAATGGTATAAGGTAACTTATAATTTATTTGGCCTAAAGATGCCCCTGTTGATTTGTCTAATGCATCAACATGGATATGGAAAGGAAGAGTCCAGTTTGGGCCTCTAAGTATGGGTGCAATGGTTAATTTGTCTTCCAAAATCTCTAGGGCCTCTTGGCAGCTATCAGTCCAACAAAATTCTGAGTCCTTGGCTAGAAATCCAAACAATCATGAGGCCACTTTTCTGAAGTCCTTAATAAACCTCCTATAATATACAACTAAGCCAAAGAAACTCCTAACATTCCTCTTCTTTTTAGGAGTAGGGAACCTTTCTATGATGGTAATTTTGTTTGGGTCCACTTGTATTCCCTCCTGAGATATTGAATGGCCAAGGATGGTCCCTGCATTCATTAAGAATTCACACTTCTCAAGACTAAGCAAGAGGTTCATTTCTATTCACTTCTTCAGGACTTTCCCCGGGTTAGAGATAGCCTCCAGGAAGTCACACCCATATGGAGTGAAATCATCCATGTAGATCTCTACAGAGTCATGAACCAACTCAGCAAAGATGCTCAGAACCGCCCATTGAAAAGTGGCAGGGGCATTACATAATCCAAAAGGAAGGAACCTATAAGAAAATGTACCCCAAGGACAAGCGAATGTAGTTTTGCCTTGGTCCTTAGGGATGATTTGGATCTGATTGTAACCACTAAATCCATCTAGAAAAGAGAAGAACTTATTCCTTGCAAGAACTTCTAAAAATTGATCAATGAAAGGTAAAGGGAATTGGTCTTTCTTGGTGGCTTTGTTCAACTCTTTGTAATCCACATAGATCCTCCACTTCCCATTCTTCTTTGGGATCAAAACTAGAGGAGACACCCACTCACTATCTGAGATGGGGTATATGAACCATGCATCCAACAATTTTTGCAACTCTTCCTTTATTATGTCTTTGAGGGTTGGGTTCATTCTCCTCTGAGGTTGGTGCACAAGTTTGCATCCTTCCTTGATGTATATGTGATGAGTACAAACTGAAGGATGTACCCCTTTGATTTCTTTGCAGCTCCAAGCAAAAGCATCTAAGTGCTCTCTCAACATTTTTCACAACTTATCTTCTTGGGTGGATGAGAGAGAGGGATTAATATTCAGGATTCTAGTTGGACCAAATTCTACAAGTTTGTCATGTGCAAGGCTTTGGTCAACTAGGCTTAACTCAGTCCAAGGATTACCCTTAGATTCCTTCACAAGCTCATCTAGAGGGAAGGTATTGGGGGGTTGGTTTTGGAGGATTTGGTCAATGAGGTCATCTTCATCAGGTTCCCCACTCCTATAACAAAATATAGGGTACAAATTGGATGGGATGTTGTATGATACACTTCATATTCCTCCTCCTCCTCCAACCATAGGGGCAAGTCATACTCAATGGATGGCTAAGCATGAGGGTACAATACCAACTATTTGGACAAATGCCCATTCTTAATAGTCATGTTCCCAGCCCTACAACTTATGTAAGCATCAACAACGGCTAGCCATGGTCTTCCAAGGATGAGAGGATAAGAATTGTATTTGGTTTTGGGTTGGATAACTAGGAAGTCAGTAGAATACTCTGAGGAGTCAATAAATACCATTACATCCTGAACAACTCCCCCGAGAGCCACTACGAATCTATATGCAAGTTGCAACACTATAATGGTATTTCTCAAGGATCCTTGGAGGTTTAGCTTTATCTTGGTCTCTTTCATCATCACATTGATGGCAGCCCCAAGATCAATCAAGGTGTGAGGGACAATGGTGCCATCAATGTGTACATCTACCACAGGACTTCCAAGGTCTAGATATTTTGGGCAAATCATTCTCCCCTACATCAAATCAGGTAATTAACCAATAACATTGATGGTGTGGGTGTCTTTATTTATCCTCCCATGATGTTTGAAAGATTTCTCTTTTATATTCTTATTGTAGATGGGAACATCCTTGATAGCTTGGAGGAGAGGAATTTTCACACACAAATTATTCAATTTTCCCAATAGTTCAGCGTCTTCTGGGGTGTGCTGATTTGAATGGATTAATATGTCAGGAAAAGGAGGTGGATTTACTTCAGAGTTACTCTCTTCCTTTTCCTCTTCAAGCTTCTCTGTTGGAGATGGATGTTGGTTATCTAGGAGCATTCTTATAGACCTAAGGTTGATTTCTTGAATCTCTAGAGTATAGGCAGGGTAAGATGTCTCTTCACTATAGACCTGTTGTGCCCACTTGTTATTTGGGTTTGGATTGGGTTGAGTAGGCATTTGAAGTTGCTTAGGTAGACCAGGATGAGTGAGTTGTGGT
Organism: Pinus taeda; assembly: GCA_000404065.3. Lineage (NCBI taxonomy): Eukaryota > Viridiplantae > Streptophyta > Pinopsida > Pinales > Pinaceae > Pinus > Pinus taeda. The sequence goes on along the minus strand of APFE031221513.1, from coordinate 146,787 downwards.
TGAGATGGAAGTGGAGGCAATAAAGCAGGTGGTTGGTTTAGTTGACGCCTCCACCCTTGTGATGGGTTATTCCACTGAGGATGTGGAGAAGAATATGACTGAAATGATTGATTTACAGCTTGGGGAGGATACTGAGGTGCATAATGCCAAGAAGGACGTGTGGACCATGGTGGATGAGTGGAAGAGTACCAAGATGGAAAGGGTGCATTCTGGTTACCTTGCATGCCCTGCTGGTATGGTCGAGGTCCTTGAGGCCTCCTTTGATTGATGAAATAGAGTTGCTCAAACTCACCTTCTGGCCCTTGGTATACAAATTTCAATCCAGGTAAAGGACACTTATCTGTGGCAAGTTTTTCCTCACAGAATCAACAAACCTCTCTAACATTTAATGAACATTCATTTCTGGGGTGCCTTCTAGTGCATTTAGGGAAAAATATAGCTAAGGCCCTTTCTGCTTCCTTCTATCTCCTCTTGATCTACATGGTATCCATTTGCAAAGAAAAGGTATGCAACATTTCACTTTTAAATTCCTCGAACATGTTTCCAATTTCATTCTTGATGGATGATGTGGAGGGAGAGGAACTGACCAAAGATTGACTAGCCCTATCCTTATTCCTAGCAGCCCTAGAATGGTTTTTGAACATTGTTTTGATGTCTGCATAGGGTAAATGATAGATATCTCCCACAAACAACATGTTAAGGGCTTCCAACATGTCCTCTCTGATTCCTTGGAGAGGGACTAATTTGAGTGATTCAGGATCAAGGGTGCATCTGACCCTCCTATAACTAAGATGTAATCTTTCCTCATAGTCTTCTAGAGACTCACTAGGTCCAAGATTCATTCTAAAGATTTCCTCTTTGGTTTCTTTGGAACTAAAGTAGCGCATGTAATTGTTAAAATATTTATGCATCTCAGCCCAGGTAGTGATGCTATCCCCAGGTAGACCCATGAGCCAACACAAGGCTGCATCCTTAAGGGTAGATGGGAACAACTCTGGCTTCTGGTCATCAGGGGTATAGTCATAATTCCTACATACAACATCAAACTCAAGCATAAAAGTATCAGGGTCCTCAGAGGTTAATCTGTGAAAGTGAGGAAGGGCATAAGGGCTTATATTGTTCATCCTAGTATCTCCATTAGTTTTTGTGATAGGGAAAACTTCCTCATTTCTATTTTCAGCCACAGTGTGGTATGTGGAATTTGTTCTTCTTCTTCCCCTGTAGGTTCTTCAAAGATCTCCAGTTGGTCACCTAAGGGGTATTCTAACTCCTTTTTAGTTATAGAGGGAAGTTTACAGTCACCGAAGAAGAGTGAAGGTTAACTGTTTGAGGGTGTGGGGGTGTTTGGCAAGAACTTTCCCGGAGTGTCTCTACTCCTATGAGGCATGAAAGAATATTTTTTTCTCGTTTTATATGATTTTTTCAAAACTGAATGCAAAACATAAATAAAAGTAGAAATAATGTCTACCTAGACACCTCCCCGACAATGACACCAAAAAAGTGGTGAGCCCTGGTATTGCATTAAGAGTGCTGCAACTCCAAGGGACTCCTCAACTCTATTTATCAACCAGGGTTCGTACAAACTTCGAGGTGACAATTATATATACACCGTAAATGGAATTCTACTCATGCCACCCTCAACTAGGTCATTATCATTAGGGCTCAAAGACCATTCTTCTACTGAACTAGGGAAGATTAACTACTGAAAGCATGATTCAAAAGCTAGTCCTAGTGCATAAAGAGTAAATGTTGTCAAATTGTAAGTGATACTGAATAAACTCATGAGAGAAGACAAGAATTATGATAACTATAGAAAGGAAAGCTACACTAATTGAAATCAACCATCTAACTATCAAATTCACTTGAAAACAAAATAATATTCTACCAATTCACAATTCAAAAATTCATGCATCATTTATCTATTTAACACTTGCAAATTAAGTAATGTCCTAATTTCCAAATCTATAATGAAGAAAATAATGTGATTTTCTCTTGCAGTAAAGGAAAAGGAATGGAGGGAATGACCTAGGTGGTACCTTTGATCATGGAGTCCAAGCTGGGGGGTTAACCTACTCCTATACTAAGCTACACTAGCATTGTAGGCTAAAATAGGGGCAAAACAGGCTGCTACAGGAAGTTGTTACAAGATTCCTGTACTGCTACGAGAGGTTATTCTAGAGGGTTTCGAGGGTAAGTATGATGGGTTAAAGTGATGGAAAGATGGATGAAGGTTGTGGGAAATGTATGGAAGGTGACCAACACCCCTAGCCAAGCCCAATACTTTTGGAAGGCTAGCTTTGGGCTAAGAGGGCTTCTCACGGTGACCTAAAAATAGAGATCAAGAAAATTGGTTTGCATTCATCAAAAGAGAGTGGAGAAGTCCTTGATGGAGGTGTGAAAAGATCCATTTTGATGCAAATTCACCAATCCTGCAACATCACATGCACCTGTTCTTCTTCTCATTTGAAAAATATTACAATCAATGGTGGAAAAGATGAGTTGAATTTGGAAACTATTTAACCGATGCTAAGAACTTGATCTATGCAATGAATTAATTTCTAAGCTACAAAAATCATATGTAAAGCAAGATAACAAATGTAGAATTTTCCAAGAAATCACACAATGTTTTTGGGCTGTGATGGTGGAGTCCTCTAATCATGCTCCCATGAGAGAGATGAGATAAAGACCATAGTCAGAATTTTTTTTAGGAACTATACTCTATTGAAATGCAACAACTAATCAAACATTCTGTTGAGCCTCAAACCTGCACCTTCCTATACACCTTCTCAGCCTTCTTTTTCCACTTACTTCATCAACCCAGTTGTTAAATCATTGCATTATAGTCTAAAAAGAACTTTTTATTTGGTTTTCTGACTGTGCTTATGACTGTTGTTTGGTTTAGTTTTTTTGTTCATGCAGCTGGCAGCCAACACAGGTTTCCGCAGCCAGCACAGGATTCTGCAGCTATTTTGTTAAAAGCTGTGCTACAAGTGTCCTATGAATAAACGAGATACATGGGCAAGCTCCAGGTGATGGATACATGGAACGTGTCCCTTAAAATCAGCCAACTCATCCATGGAAGGTCACGGTCAACGAAGGTCAAAGACAAAACCAACCAAGGAGTTCAGTGGTGGCACGTCTCTGTTTTGAGCACATGAATTTTACGTGGCATAGTCCTCAGCTCACGAAGACACTGGCACACCTGCAGATCATTCCCGTAACCTGAATCCAACAGCTACCACTCCGGAGATTTAATAGACATGACAACAGTTACGCTAGATCTCGGCTGAAGGGATCTACGTGTCTTTGGAAACACAGTCAATAGCGTAGGAGTTTGTTAGTTAGTTTCAGCATTTTTGCATTATAAATAACGAGTCTATGAATGCTGTAGGGGAGATTTTTGGGGATATGTGAATTCTGAACTGATGTGTTATCACCCCACTGTTTATATATGTTGTTGTTTTAATATATGAGAATACTTTTCTGAGTTTATTCGTGTGACTACTCGTTGACTGGCTGAAGTGGCAGAGGGCCCCTGTGCACTGAAGCCTTGTAAAGTTTCCATTTGGTTTTATTATGTTTTTGTTTTTACAATCATTAGCTTGTACATAACACACTGTTTGATGTTTCTTAACTCACTGCTGTTTATATTTTCACCTCTGTTTTCTTATAGCTATGAACTGATTAGTGCTTTTCTGCAGGTTTTCTTAGGCAGCCCGGGAAAATTTTCATCTTTTTGATAACTATTGACATATGAGATCATCTTGTCCATCCCGCTAACTTTCATTTTCTGAAGTTTAATTTCAGCATTGCCTTTTCCAAGTTGTGATTTGCTTATTTATTTTTCTGTTATTTAGATATCATACTGCTCACCAGTTTATGGTTTCTTTCTATAGTCAAGTGACTCTATTAGCAAGAAATCAGAATATTACTAACTATAGTGTGATTTAGTTATCAATATTGCTTAAAATTATTCATTGGTTGCTTTCCACAAGGTAGATTGAGCTGAAGGGTAAAGAACCAGAAGAGTTCAAGTAAGTGTGACTAGTTTCTTTTATGCAATTTAATTTCTTGCCATTTAGATATCATATTGCTTGACTTGTTCATGATTGCTTTCCACAAGGTAGATTGAGCTGAAAGGGTAAAGGATCTGAAGAGTTTAAGTAGTGTGAATTAGTTGCTTTGCTTTTAGTTTGAGTTGCTTTTAGTTTTTACTTTCTTTTCATTCAGCAGCAAGGATACTGGGCCATTGTCATTAGTTCACTGTTTGATTTATTTACTTCCTCTTAAAAATTGATTTCAGTTTAGTTGTTTTAAAGCTTTCTTTTTGAGCACTTTCAAGTTTGAGAAAATCACTGTAGAAACAATCACCATCTATACTCCATACTTCACTTTCATCCTCGCCATCACACATTAGGGAAAGATAAATCCAAAAACAAACTAAAAGAAAACTCAAAAACGACAAAAGACTAAGGAAATGGTTATCTAGTACATATAGTACACTTCACTTTGTCAGTTTACGAACCCCGGATTGACATTTTAATTAGCAATTTAGATCACACTAAATTGACCAAACATTTTGGCGCCGTTGCCGGGGAAGTGAAATTAGGTAGCCAATTTCAAAAAAAAAACAAGAAAATTTCAAGGAAGGAAAATTGATAACCTCTCAAAGTATGCTCTCCTCTTGCACTTAGTGTGATCTGGAGGATCAGAAAAGAGAAAGTTGTTGGTTTAATAATTTCTTGAGTATGCTCTCTTATTGCACCTAGAGTGACCTAGAAGATCAGAAAAAGAATTATTAGCTCGACTTGAAGAAAAAATAAAATAAAAAATGACATGCATAGAGCAAGAGATTCTAGGGGAAGGTTTTTAGCTAGAGCCAAGAGTTCGATTTTTACAACTCCATCTACTTCAAGGAATAGACAAGAAACACCTCCATCATCTCCAACTCACACTCCTAGCCCCAGGATTCCTGGAATTCAAGAGGCAGTAGTTGACTCTCCCACACCATCCATCGAATCTAAATTAGGAAGAGATCCTTTCCTTCCTTCTACAAGGAGACAAATTGTAATTGAAGAAGTAGAATCACCTGAGGAAGAAGAGGGAGAAATTCCTCCTCATTCACCCTTAGTAGAGGAACCAGAGGACTCTGAAGTCTCCGGGGAAACTACCATGATAGAAGAAGGAGCAACGGATTTGGTAGAGGTAGAGGTAGAGGAGGAGGAGGAAATAATGGAGGAGGTAGAGGTAACATTGGGGGAAATAGGGATGGAGATAACTCATTCGGATTTCCTATAATCGATGAGGACTCCCGAGCCACAATGAAAAAAATATCACCATCTGTCCTCCCAAAATTCCATGGGTTAAGAAATGAGGACCCTGAAACATTTCTATTTGAGTTTGAGGTCCTGTGTCAAACTTATGATTATCTGGAAGACTCTCAAAAACTCAAACTGTTTCCTTCAACATTGAAAGGAGCAGCCTTGAAATGGTTCATAGGATTACTCACTCAATCCATTAGGACTTGGAATGATATGAAACAAACATTTTTGGATAGGTACCTGGACTATTGTATGCCCACCAATCACAAAAATGAGGTATTCAAAATGGTGCAAAGAGAAGATGAAAACCTGGAGGATTTACTTGAAAGATTTCAATACAACCTGAAAAGAGCAAAAATGAGTAACTTAGATGAGGAGACCTTGAAAGCCCTTCTATTAAAATCCATTAGAGATGAATGGAT
>APFE031221513.1:102927-129352 GCA_000404065.3 Pinus taeda | reverse complement strand
GCTACAAAACCAAGGTATGGATACCACTGTATTTACAAGAGGCATCCCTGTTCATGTATTAAAAGAGGAATGGTCTATTCTACTGTTAGTCATCCAGAAATTTATCACGTGTGAAGGTTGTTTTGGCTCTATGTAATGTATCATGTCAGACTGATGATGAATTTCATAGATGGTCACACTCTTAATTTTCCTCATTTTCTTCTATCAAGTTTGAAAAAGATGAGTTTTACAGTTCAAAAACATGTAGGCAATATTGAACCTCATCTTTACCATCATGGGCTCATAAAAATTCTTATTGAGGATCAGTTGAAGAAAACTAAGGATACATGGGAGAAATTCTTAACAAGAAACTACTTCCAAGAGCCGTCTGAGGCCTCTGGAAGTAGTCTACCAAAAATTCCAAGGAAAAGTAGGAGGAAAGAGAAAAATATTGCAGTCCAAGACTCCCCTACAATATAAATTCAAGAAACTGTCCAAACAGAAGAAGAAGACCGAGTTAAAAGTAAGAAACAGAAGAGAGAAAAAGGAAAAAGAACCATTCAAGAGATCTATCCATCCCCTGAGCAATCCATAGAAGAAGATTATCAACCTCTGTCAGAAAGATTAATAGATCTTCAAGCTGCTGCCATAGCCAATAAAAAGCAAAAAGGAAAACAAAGTGCACAAAAGAAGAGTATTAGTTCATACTTAAGAAGGAGCACTAGGCTAAAAGGGAAGGGGAATAAAACCAAAGAAAAACAATCTCACTTTATTGTTTTAAGTGAAGAGACACTTGAAAAATCTCCAGCCCAGCCAAGCATTGAGTCAAGTCCTCCACGTGAGGAAAGCCCTTTTCGGCCGGAAAGAGAGAGCAGTCCTCCTCCACCAGATTTTGAGTTTAGGCTGAGAAAGACACATGAGGTATATCCTAGTCAGCAAGAGGTATATAACTACCTGGAATCCTTAGAACAATCAGCTGCAGGACCAAGTACCTCTCTGCCACTTGATGTATAAGTTCAGTCTTTGAAACAAGAAGTATTTGAGTTAGAAGTCCTAAATAGACATATCATACAGGAAAATGAAGCACTTAAAGAGCAGAGTAAGGTAGACAAGATTGTCCATGATAACACTATGCTTCATTTAGGACTGCGGCAAAAGAAAAATAGAAAACTGAAGAAGAAGTGCAAAAAGTTAAGCAGAGCATTGATTAACCTCAAGTTTAGATGTCTAGTCAGAAAGCCAAGGATGATGATAGCATCAAAGAAGAAGAAAAGAGGGCTGGATGTCCTTGCAGAAGCCTCAGAACATGTGGATTAGAGGGAAATAACTCAATTTTGGTTGCATGAGGACATGCAACACCTTCACAGTGGGGGTATGTTGAGCCTCAAACTTACACCTTCCTATACACCCTCTCAGCCTTCTTTTTCCACTTACTTCATCCACCCAGTTGTTAAATCATTGCATGATAGTCTAAAAAGAACTTTTTATATGGTTTTCTGACTATGCTTATGACTGTTGTTTGGTTTAGTTTTTTTGTTCATGCAGCTGCGGAAACTTGTCAGTTTCCGCAGCCAGCACAAGATTCCACGGCTATTTTGTTAAAAGCTGTGCTACAGGTGTCCTATGAAGAAATGAGCTACATGGGCAAGCTCCAGGTGACGGATACATGGAACGTGTCCCTTCAAATCAGCCAAATCATCCATGGAAGGTCACAGTCAACGAAGGTCAAAGACAAATCCAACCAAGGAGTTCAGCGGTTGCACGTCTCTGTTTTGATCACGTGAACGTTACGTGGCACAGTCCTCAGCTCACGAAGACACCGACACACCTGCAGATCATTCCCGTAACCTGAATCCAACAACTACCACTCCAGAGATTTAATAGACATGATGACAGTTACGCTAGATCTCGGCTGAAGGGATCTATGTGTCTTTGGCAACACAGACAATAGCGTAGGAGTTTGTTAGTTAGTTTCAGCATTTTGGCATTATAAATAACGCGTCTATGAACGTTGTAGGGGAGCTTTTTGGGGATATGTGAATTCTGAACTGATGTGTTATCACCCCATTGTTTATATATGTTGCTGTTTTAATATATGAGAAGATTTTTCTGAGTTTATTCGTGTGACTACTCGTTGACTGGCTGAAGTGGCAGAGGGCCCCTGCGCGCTGAAACCTTGTAAAGTTTCCATTTGGTTTTATTATGTTTTTGTTTTTACAATCATTAGCTTGTACATAACACACTGTTTGATGTTTCTTAACTCACTGCTGTTTATATTTTCACCTCTGTTTTCTTATAGCTATCAACTGATCAGTGCTTTTCTGCAGGTTTTCTTAGGTAGCCCGAGCAAATTTTCATCTTTTTGATAACTATTGACATATGAGATCATCTTGTCCTTCCTACTAACTTTCATTTTCTGAAGTTTAATTTCATAATTGCCTTTTCCAAGTTGTGATTTGCTTACTTATTTTTCTGTTATTTAGATATCATACTGCTCACCAGTTTATGGTTTCTTTCTATAGTCAAGTGACTCTATTAGCAAGAAATCAGAATATTACTAACTTTAGTGTGATTTAGTTATCATATTGCTTAAACTTAGATTGAGCTGAAGGGTAAAGGACCAGAAGAGTTCAAGTAGTGTGACTAGTTTCTTTTATGCAATTTAATTTCTTGCCATTTAGATATCATATTGCTTGACTTGTTCATGATTGCTTCCCACAAGGTAGATTGAGCTGAAGGGTAAAGGATCTGAAGAGTTTAAGTAGTGTGGATTAGTTGTTTTGCTTTTAGTTTGAGTTGCTTTTAGTTTTTACTTTCTTTTCATTCAGCAGCAAGGATACTGGGCCATTTTCATTAGTTCACTGTTTGATGCATTTACTTCCTCTTAAGAATTGATTTCAGTTTAGTTGTTTTAAAGCTTTCTTTTTGAGCACTTTCAAGTTTGAGAAAATCACTGTAGAAACCATCACCATCTATACTCCATACTTCACTTTCATCCTCGCCATCACACATTAGGGAAAGATAAATCCAAAGACAAACTAAAAAAAACTCAAAAACGACAAAAGACTAAGGAAAGGTTATCTAGTACATATAGTACACTTCACTTCGTCAGTTTACGAACCTCGAATTGACATTTTAATTAGCAATTTAGATCACACTAAATTGACCAAACACATTCTAATCTAAAATAAGTATAAATACATAAGAGGGACCTACAATATTGGGGTTGGGCCCAAACTCAAGAGTTTTAGCCCTCTAGACTAACTCAGTGATGGATCAAAATGAAAATTTTTCATTATAATTGCAGAAATTTCAAATACATCACAAAACTAATAGCCACAAGTGCTTGAGCTCAATAGCCTCTTAGGTACAACAAAAATTCGAATCATAATGAGTTCCTTAGCATGTTTATTTATACAAAAGGGTAGCTACCAATAGCTCCCTAGAAAATATAGATGTTTGTCTCCCAAACTCGAGAAAGGTAGATCTAGATATTCTTTTTACTGCACTAACTTGGTTTCCAATGACCTCGAGTTGATGAGAGATAGAGTGGTGATGTTTGATTGATTGAAGGCAAGGAGTGGACAACCTCCTAGAATCTCTCCTTGTTGTCTACACCAAGATCCTACACTCACATTATCTCAAAATTGCTCCAATTCCTGCATTTAAGACATATTAGGCTACATGACACATCAACACATCTCTTACTCCTCACAAAAAGCATAATATAACAAAATTTGTAAATAAATGTGAGAAAGAGATGATTTCAAAGCTAGAGGATGGAATTGTGACCCTTATGATGTACCTATTGATGAACCTCATCACTTATCTTGACCAAGATATATCTCACTAGGTTTTTGCCAAAATTTCAAGCCCAAGTAGTAATGCATGAGTCATAGATCTTTCATTTCAAATTATGCTGCTAACATTTTCTTGCATTCTATAATTTTGCACTGCACACCTGTAATAAATAAGTCATCCACATGTAAAAGGATAATGAATGGTTCATTCATCACTATCTTGATGTAGAATTTTGCATCAATTACTTTTTGAGAAACCTAATCCTTAAGAGATTTGTATCCATCCTTGCATACCAAGTCCTATGAGCTTATTTCAATCGATATAGAGCTTTCTTCAGTCTACAAACATGAGTATCCCTTTTATTTATCTCAAAGCCTTTCGGTTGTTCAATATATACTTCTTCATCAATGGTTTCGTTTAGAAATGATGTTTTGACATCCATTCGATGGATATTCCATACTATAGTAACAACTAGCGAAACCAAAGATCTAATAGTTGCGTACTTGGAAATGGGAGAAAAGGTTTCTTCATAATCTATTCCTTCCTTTTGAGAGAAACCCTTTACAACAAATATTAATTTGTATTTTTCTATGCTTCCATCAATGACATGTTTGATTTTGTGAATCCATTTGGAGGTGAAAAAATATTTGTTCCTAGGTCTAGGAACGATTTTTCAAACCCCATTCTTCATGATAGATTGATATTATTATTGCATTTCTTTCTTCCATTCTTCTTGATGAGTGAATTCTTCAAAGGTACTTGGTTTAGCTTCGATTAACTTCCTCATGTACACTGCATATCCGGATTATCTTTTCGGTCTTTTTCTTTCTCCGAAAGATCCTTTAGTTGTTCCATGTCCTTCAATATCTTCAAGTGTAACTTTTAACCAATTTGGCCTCTTCTTTGTTTTAGGAATGGTTATAGGTTTAATATGCTCACTTGTTCCTTCTTCTTCTTGGTTTGTAGGTGACTTTTCACGTTGATCTTCATGTTGTTCATTAGATTCGATTGGCATATCCTTTTATCTTTTGAATGCATGGTTTTCATCAAATATAACATAACTTGATAACTTTGATTTGTATTTCTTCCTTGATGTAGATTATATAAGCCTTTGATGAAAGGATATAACCGACGAAGATAAATTTTATACTTGTAGAGTCTAACTTCTTTCTCTTGTCTTTTGGAACGTGAATGTATGCGAGATGTAATACCCTCGTCATTCATAATGTAATTAAATATTATTATTTATGGTGGTGAGCCAGAATGTATTATGACACCGACATGCCCATCTGACGAAGTTAAATATAGTGTTGGGCTAGCATGCCCAGATATTTATAATCTTGTAAAGGCTATGAGGCCTTAGATCCTGAAATGTAATTAATTTAATAGTATATTACAATAATAATAAGATAAGACTAGTTGTGGGGCCCACTCCCAAAAAATAGTATGGGGGGCACAACTCTAGGAAAAAAGGCAATGATTATGTTCTTTCGATGAAAAGTGTGCCCTTGGGCCCACATAGCTCTAGTGAGTGTCACCTGGACAGTTAGGGCCACACATTTATAAACAATTATGTTTTCTTGCAAATTGATTCATTCAACCAAGAATGGATGGAGGGGAAATGAGCCAGTGAGTCCTGGGTTGGACTCTGGAACTGATTGATGGCTAGTGAGTCCTAGGGTTAGACTTTGGAATGGCCAAGGCATGGTTATTAAGTTAAACATGCCATATGGATGCATCTTGTTTGAGATGTGAGCCTCAATGTTGGCTCCAGGAGCTTGGTGCTTCGAGGGTTTGTTGGCCCTATTTATGGCTTGGTGGCCATGGATTTCTGGTGAGAACTTGATGGTGGTTTATGGCCTGGAGGATTCCTAGAGCCTTGCAGCAACATTACTGTTGGGTTGGAACCTTGGCAATTAGGCTGGAGGCTTCTTGGAGCAGTGTGATTGTGGGTTGGCACCTTGGTCATGGAGGTATGGATATTTTTCAATTACCGTTGCCTTTAGACTAGTTGTCCTGACTCGGGGGTGGCCTGGTGGTTGAGCTTATGAGCCACTAGGTCTATGGCTGGGTGGAACGCGAAGAGCTCGTCACTAGTCAACTCAAATACAGATAAGTATCGTGTTCCTTGATGTCTTTCTATGTGTTCTTATGAACATTTATGCATTTTAGTTATAAACCCTAATTTAGGTAACAATTGTATTATATATTGCGTGTTGTGTTGCGCCTTATAATTTATGTATTATTGTACTGATTCATCCTAGCTTGGGTTTGACATAATTACATGAATGCTTTCACTATAATGCTTAACTTCTGTTATATGTGATGTAGAAAATATATGGCGGATTGTACTCCAATGGATAATTAATTATAATTGTTTGGCATAGACTAGTTTATGAAAAAAAAATTAGATGTATATGTTTTCTGCATTTTTAATTTATTTATTATTGCATAGTAATGTTGGGTAGTGTTTTCTGAACGAGGCTAGGGGCATTACAAAGTGGCATCAAAGCCTAGGTTCAACACTAGGTCTGAATTGGGCCAAAAACTTATAGGTTCACAAGTTGTCCACTATGTGTTTGACAAAAGTGTCAAAGGTGGTATGAACATAAAAATTTCATCAATTCCAAGCAAGTGCCATTAAAAGAATATGTAGTAGAATTTAAGGAATTTGTAGGTCAAAATTTCACGGCCTTTAGGCTTGGTTTATCCAATTTGGGGTATAATGGAAAATTTACAGTTTTCTTGTTCATTATTTGACAAAATACCAATGGTGAAGACAAAGAAAATTTGCTCGTGAAATGCAATACGATAATCAAGAAAGATATAGTGGGAGTTAATTGATTTAACTATAAGGTTAATTTAAAAAATTGATTGGTTCTTAGCTTCGGAAAATTAAAACACACATACAAAATTTCACTCCTAACAAAAAAAAATTGATGAATTTAATTCCTAATAACTTTTAATGATAATTATAATTATGCATACATAAATAATTATATATATGGTAACATATACATATATATTGTTAGTTGAAACCTAGATGAAACTTATTGTTTTAAGCGGTTGTCAGTGCTTAAGAATGGTGGTTTAATTTCTTATTTCATATATATATATATATATGAAAATATCGGTTTGCAATAACAACTTGCCAAGTTCTTGATGAATCCCGTCCTATGTTAATTCATAAAGCATATTAAATGTTAGATGCATGAATGTTTGTTGGAGGAATTCTAGTTATTGAGTGTATTCAAATTATGGGTTGAATTTTAATGGTTGACAAAGATCTTAATGGTGAAAGTGATGAAAATAAGCCTTGAGATAGAGTCCTAGTGGTTAGACACGTTTAGAAGTGATTGACTTGCTTTAGTTGCACGACAAACTACAATGAATTGATCAATTTTAATTTAAGAAAGCCAAAATTAATCTACGAGATATTAGGGCAATTAAAAAAATAATAATAATAAATTAATCTAATTAATATTATAAAATATTATGATATTTATCATGAATTAATATCTATTAAAATTTATAAATTATACAATTTATAACTGCACTAATAATGATAAATAATAACAATAATAAACGATAGATTTGTAAATTATGTCACAAATCTAACAAAATTAAATAGAACATTGTTTGAGGCTATCATCAGTGTTTGAGCAATGTGTCGTGTTCGCCTAAATCCCCATTTGCCGCAAACATACATACACACACACACACATACACACACACACACACATATATATCATATTGTTGGGCAAAGTTAACTGGCACACTATTTGCAGCCCGATACGCTCCCCTCGTCGTTGATCTCACTGAGATCCTCTCCTCCATTGATTGCTCGAGAGTGTTTAGATGGCCCCACATCATCCAAGAGGTGGGAGTTGTAGTGCACATCGAGGGTTGTTCTATGGGTTAATTTGAATTTTACTTTATGGCCCGAGGTGCCACATGCACCATTCGATTGTGAATATGGATTAATCGCAAAACAAGAAGGCGGTGGAAACCATGAGGGTCGATCGACTTTAAGACTTGATGACACCGATGATATTGGGACTTTTAATCCTTATCATTCAATCACCACCGTCGATGTGGTTTCGAGGACCAATAAGGTGGTTGAACAAGGAACTAGTCCCTGTTTTGGAGTGTGGGTTGGTTCACAACGCTGTCAAAAAAATTAGAAAAATCCAACGATTTTCTAAAGATGTGGTTCAATTATTAACTAGACTATGATATATATGTCATAGACACATGATAAATACAAAATCATATTATAGTCAAAATTGAGTTGGCATGCTAAGCTACATGAGAAAAGAGAGGTTATTAAACCAGTTTTCTTTGAAAATGGAATTGCAGGTGAGCTGGCATGCTAAGCTACATGAGAAAAGAGAGGTTATTAAACCAGTTTGCTTTGAAAATGGAATTGCAGGTGAGTTGGCATGCTAAGCTACATGAGAAAAGAGAGGTTATTAAACTAGTTTTCTTTGAAAAAGGAATTGCAGGAAAATTATGTAGAATAAGGAAGAATTTCTATGCTGGTGAAGTAGTCCATATGCTTGAAATGGTTATTAATCAATCAGAAGAGGAGCAGTTCCGAATTATAGGCCTGATTGGGAGCAGACAAATTTGAATTCTAGCTATGGATGGAATGGGGTAAAAGAGGATAAAATTCAGAGGGGCATAATTTTCAACATGTAAATCAAATTTTGATATATGATAAGTCAAAAGAAATGGTTTTTTGAGCAACTCTTAATTATTTACTTAGAGTTTTAGTTTGTTGTCAGGAATTTTGAGAAAAATGGGAGGAAGCTGCAAGACTCTTAGGGGAGGCAAAAATGGTCTAGTAGGCTGTGAAATTCTACAAGGAATAATGTACAACCTACAGATTGGAATGATGCAAATAAGAAAACAATAGAAACCTATTGATGAGAAGAATATTCTAGAAAACCTAGAATGTGAAATCAGATAAGGTTTGTGAGGAAAAATCTCACATGAAGATATAAAAATTGAGAAATGGGTAGTTCGCTTAAGAATTCTTGAGGGCATATCTTACAACCTATGAATAGGAAATTGGCATGTAAGTAGTCAATAGAAAGATATTGACTAGCAAGAAATGATGGTGAACCCCCCATAAAAAAATGGGCATAAAATATCAAAGGAATTATCCCGGCCAGTTATAATTCATGATGATTTGTCACAGGGACATGGGAATCATGCATGAAAGACATGGATAATTAATTTCCTGTAAGACATGGCAGTAAGTTTGGGCATAACTATGATAGTAACAACTATAAGAAGAACAATAGGCTAATAAATCTGAAAAAATAAGCATGTTGTGGACTTTTTATTATAGAAATCAAATAGGGAAATTTTCTTTAACTGTCCTCGTTCGCTCCTCGTTCGCTGTTGCAACTTGGGATATTAAATATGATGTATGAATATGTTTTGTACATGCACATATAGAGGTGTTATATATATATTAAGAATTTTCATGTAAATTAGTAAGCATTAGGGGAATTTTGAGATCTAAAATGGGCTTCTTAAGGAAATTATAAAATAATAATGGAAATAATAAAATAAGATTACATTACATCATCAAATTTTAGAGGGGAAAAAAAAACTATTTTTTCAACTCATATTTTCAACTTATCTCCCTATGGGTTTACTTAAATTTTGAGCAGAAACACTCGT
This sequence comes from Pinus taeda, assembly GCA_000404065.3. Taxonomy (NCBI): domain Eukaryota; kingdom Viridiplantae; phylum Streptophyta; class Pinopsida; order Pinales; family Pinaceae; genus Pinus; species Pinus taeda. Next base: position 119,878 of record APFE031221513.1, on the reverse strand, counting down.
TGGATGAAAAATTTGATTCTTCTTCCAAGGAGTACCCATGATGCATACTTTTGATGGATCGTGCTACACGAAAATTGATAAATACATGAAAAACATGATTGTAATAATGTTTTTTCATGTATTTCTCATTTTTTGTGTAGCGGGGTCCATCGAAAATATGCAACATGTGTACTCCTTGGATGAGGAATCAAATTTTTCATCCAATGAGTACTCCAACTCAAATTTTTAGTAAAACCTTAGGGAGATAAGTTGAAAATATGAGTTGAAAAAATAGTTTTATTATTATTTTTTTTTACTCCAAAAATGGTGAATCATCCCCATGGTTGACATCATCATCTTGAATCCTATTGGTTCTTATAAAGTTTATTTTGGTTGTACATTTTTCTTAGGAGGCTCATTTTATACCTCAAAATCCCCTTAATGCATGTCCTTGTTGGTTGCATATTGTTTGACAACAAATTGCTGTGACATATGTGAAATAGTTAATATGAGAATATAATCAAGGTTGTTGTGATGTTGATTATGCAGTTGTCGGAACAATAACTGTATGAGAGACAGACCTTGTGGGTCTACGCTGATGATGACCTTGGCAAGATGGATCACCCGAGAGACTGCTAGTCGGAGAAGGGGATGTCTGAGCCTTGAAAGGCGAGTGAAACTGGACAACATGACTAATATGTTAGGATGCAAAGAGAATTGTTCAAGGGCATGAAGGGTACTTGGAGGCCTTAGGAAGAGTAGTAGTTGGAGGTTTTTGTGGTTTGGTACCTTAGCCGGTGAAGAATAATGAATATGCGTTTGTTAATGGGCAAGTTGACACCCATGAAGCCAACAACATATCATCCCCTACATATAAGTGTTGGTTTTTAACTCTCGTGTTACGTATATATGTGTTGTATTTATGAATTTGAATTCTTAAGAATACAATATTCTTGGTATAAACATGAAAATAATGTGCTGATTTATTTACTGAGTCGTGTGGCTAATGTGTTAAGGAACTAAGATCTTGGAGCACCTCAATGAGGTGAAGTACACAATTGTGGATTAGTTAGTGAGTTCTGGGTTTGAACTCTGAAACTAACGAAAATGTGGTTATTCAACTAATCACACTTGATTTGATGCATCTTGGGTAAAGAGCCTAGACAACTCTGAGAGCTTGGGAATATGGTTTATAGCTATGGAAATAATGGAGTTCTAAAGTGAACTTTATTGGATGCAAGTCAGTGAGTCCTTAGTTTGTACTCTAAAATTGACTGGTTAGTTGGCGAGCCCTGTGAATGGACTCTATAACCAACTGAGGCTGGATCATTTGGGCACCCATGCTGAATTGAATGCTTCCTATTTATATAATATCCTAAGTAGTTATGGGAGATTGGTGGCTTAGGTTTAGGGATCAAATAGCTATGGAGTTAGAATTCTATCAACTCCTGCAAGATATGTAACAATTATGTTTCATCCCATATTCTTGTGTATTGAGGATATATGATTGTGAGTTAAATTTTGTAAGAATATAGTATTATGGATTGATTGTTGATTTAATGGGAGGAAAATTTATACAACAATTATGCCAATTAAGTAGGTTAAATATTAATTGCATGCATGAATTGTACACAAAAAATCAGTAAGTAAGACTACAAGGTGATTATATTGAAGAATACAACCATAAATTGTATATGGGGATGGTATACAATGTTTGCATTCAAGATTAATGCTTCTTGGGTTGTTGCATAACAATACTAACATGGTGTAACGTTGGCGATACTAAAAATGTAGGCTCGACAACATAAGGCATGGACCTCAAGGCCCTGCTAATGTGTGGTTGACACTGTACCTGTGGAGGAAGCTCCAGAATGAAATCATGTACAGGGACATCGACTTGCAACTATAGAGGGGAAGCTCAAGTCATTTTGTATAAGCAAAATTAATTATGGATATATCGTGCACTGGGGACAATGAATAAAATGAAGTGGGGGGGGGGGGGGGGGTGGTGGTGGAATGGAATACCCCCATCATTCATAATGTAATTAATATTATTATTATGGTGGTGAGTCAGAATGATATTATGACACCGACATGCCCATCTAACGAAGTTAAATATAATGCGGGGCTAACGTGCCTAGATATTTATAGGCCTATAAAGGTTATGATGATCTAGACTTATGCAACAACACAATGAAATACATATATAAACATAAACACAAATATGCAACAAAATAAAACTTCATTCCATTAATATCGAAGAAGTGAAATATGCATACATGCAGAATGGAAATAAAATAGCTTGGGCGATGGTAGCTTATCTCTAAGAAGAGATTGTCACATGCCTCTAAATTGTGTTACAATGAGGCTCAAATGCCTATTTATCATTGGGAAATAATGGAAAACCATAAACATCCAAAAACCTAACCCTAAGAGATGAAGCGCCAAAACTATGGGCCTCGTTGTGGTAAATTGGTACATCAACTTCCCGGGGTTGTAAATTTGGCATATGATACCTCGTTAGAAAGATCTATACAAGGACTACAACTTTTGACTACAAACATTGGAATCAAATTTGTACATTTTCCAAAAAAACGTCGTTTAGGGCCTCAAAACAACTCAGGAAGTTTAGGACCCGAAAAACTACCAAAAATAGTAAACTTTGCTACAATTAAAGATATTGAAATTTTGCTATAATTAAAGAAACTGAAAGAAACAATGGTGGGGGTCCAAGTGGAATAGGTGGGTGGCCATCAATATCCACCTGGATTAGTCCTCGTCCCTTAGGAAGCAATGGTCCCCATTGCGTTGAGTGCCTCCCTAAGGTAGGGAAACTTCTGCTGAACTTGGTCCCTGATGAGCCACTTGCCTTGGTGCAGGAGTTGGCCAACTTTGACAATCCGATATAGTTGGATCTTCTGCTAGTGAGTGTCCATGATTTGCATGTCCATGATCCGATCAATTGTGGTCTATTACATGCACTCTTGGTTTAGCTCGGTTGGTGTGAGTTGTTTTGCAATGTCTGATGTGTCTAGTAGTGGTGGAAAGTATGACTGAAGACAATCCACATTGAACACTGGGTGCAAACCAATGAATTGTGGGATGTTGAGCTTAAAAAAATTTTCTCTTGCAACCTTGGTGATGGAGTATGGCCCACATGGAGGGGGTGAAGCTTGCGGTTGGGCCTAACGAGGCAATCCTTCTGCAAATGTAACCAAACTTTGTTGCCCACTTGGAAGTTGTGTGACATCTGATGTTGATCATGACATTGCTTATACTTAGAATTGACTCTATCCAAAATGTCATGGACCTTTTGGTAGATGTTTTAAATGCACTCAATGAAGTTGTTAGCCGCCTATCAACTTCATATTGGACATGAGCTAAATCTGCCTGAGTAGCTGCACATGATATGACTACATCAATGGGACATAATGGCTAGAATCCCAACCTCACTTGAAAGGGGCTATGGCTAGTTGAGCTATGGAGAGCTCTGTTGTAACTGTGCTCAACATAGTGGAGGATTTCATCCCATGTACAAGCATGCTTCAAGTTGTACATGCGCAGAATGTGCACGATCATCCTGTTGACAACGTCTGTTTGGCCATCAGTTTGGGGGTGGAAGGTCGTGGACTTAGTGAGCTTGGTATCCAACATTGATCAAAGAATCGACCAAAATTTACTCAGAAACCTATTGTTCTGATTTGAGATAAAGAACTGTGGGATCCCAAAGTGTACCCACACTCATTTAAAGAAGAGCTTAGCAGTGGCTTCTGCGGTGATACTATTTTTGTATGCCACCATAATGACCACAAAAATGCAGTCGTTGCCATGCTTAGTAGAAGTAAGGCCTGACATGTAATCTATGGAGATGGATTTCCAAGGTCGATTAGAAGCAGGTAGAGGAGTATATAGGCGTTGCTTCTTGATCGTTAGTTTGATAATGGCGTAGAAAGTTCAGGATATGATGTACTTCCCGACATCCTGTCGAAGGTTTGACCAATAAAAATACTTCTTCAACATTGCCATTATTTTCTCGACTCCGAAATATCCAGTGACCCGATTATAGTGTGCCTCCCAAATCATCTTAGAATGCTTTCTTGAAGGAACAGAAAGGTGTCCCAGGTGGCATAACAATGCGCCCTGGAGGTGAAAATCAGGGACTTGCTTTCCTTCCAGGCACATCTAATATGTGTTGCCGAATTATAGATTGCTCTTGTAAAAATGCAGCCATCTCGAAGTTTCGTGCCCACAAGAGTGGGCCACAGTGGTCTGCACCGTAATTGGTGGTCGGATGAGACAGTCTGTGACATTATTAGTGTTGCCATTCTTGTGCTTGATGTTCAAATGGAACTGTTGTGGATATGTGGACAATTTCTGATGGCGATTGTCATTAGAGGAATTTTGAGGTAAAAAATGGGCCTCCTAAGGAAAATGTACAATCAAAATTCATTTTATGAGAAACAATCACATTTTAGAGGATTACATCATCTCCTATGGTTGATGTGACATTGCTTGAGTTAAAAGTACTTACTTGTCACAATCTCAGTGGTGGATAAAAACTCATGGTTAACCATGGTAGTGCTCTAAGTACTTTTAAAGTCATAAAGTAAAGTACTCATAATAAAGTCATTTCACACTTTTTGAATAAAATATTATTATTGTCCTTTCATATTTTTTGAAAGAATCATCACATGTCTATATAGAATCTTCATGTCTTTACACATTTTCCAATAAATATTATATTTGTATATTTTCGTATATTTATTTTTAAATTATATATTTATTTCATTTTATTTAATATTACAATTTCAAATTAATTATAAGTTAATATCTATACATATATAAATAAATACCTACTCATAAATATAAATTAAATCTATTTCAATAATTTTTTTCTTTATTTTTAAATACAACTCAATTCATTCATTATGATTATATTAATACTATATATAATATTATGAAAAGTAATTATTCCTCTATATTATATATTATTTCTTCTTATATTATAATAAAATCAATTCAATATGTAATATAAATTAATACATAAAATAATATATTACATTATTATATTATATTATTTGTCTTTTATAAAGTATCTTAATTATGTGTTATTATATAATTTAATTGTATGATTTAATAAATATAAATTCTAATTAATAGTATATTATACAATTAGAATTTATGAATTTAGATTTATTAATTTATTAAGGTCTTTAAATACAAATAACAAATGCATTAGTTGTTTAATGATAATGATTTTTTCTTGAAAAGCTCAATTTTTATTTATAATCACATTGATTCAAATTTTTTATTAATTTTATTTTGGTTCAACTTTTCAATTGGATTTAACCATGGTTACATGGATTGTGGTGAAAAACGTGAATTGCAAATTCATAAATATTATTTTATTGGTTTAACTATTTTTTATTATTTCCTTAGTATACCCATTTTAGACCTGAAAATTCCCCTAATATTTGCAACTTTCCATGTGTCTATATGAACTACAGGAGTTGGTGGTCTGTGTGGATGACCTTTTCCTTCCCCAAAATGTAATGCTTCCATTGTCCGCAGACCTGCACAATGGAATAAATCTCTGTGTCATTTCCCTTGTCAGGTTTTGACTCAGAATAAGAACATGCATATAATTTAGAAGCCTTCAGCTCGACCACCAACAACTGCTTGGCTCGACACTCACTCGTGTTGTGAGTGGGGATCTTATGGAATTCACACCACTTTCCCATGTCCTTCTTTATCTTTGTGGTGCTTTTCCTTGCTTGTGGCTTCAACGGGTCGTCCTAGGTCGCCCCTCCTTGGCTTTGTCCTTTGTTCTATGGTTTGGGGGTGCCTTTCCCTTGCTTCGGATTCACAGATCCAAAGTATCACTTCTTCTATTTAAACTTCTACTCAATCTTGACAACATATCGATATTCAGCACTGAGCGAGGAGATGTCTAGGAACTCCATTTCATCCTGGATGTACTTATGTAGACAACCGTGGTACTTGAATACCAAATGTCGTCCTTGATACCCAACTTCATGTGAAGGGCATGAAAAAAATTTGTGAACCTCAACACATCTTGGTCCCTTCTCTCCCGCAGCGTGGTCCACTTTATGTATTTATCTTCATAGCTTCCAACAAGGTAATATTGTTCCTTGATGTCGTCTCAGAAAGAATTCCAAGTGGGTGCGACTAAAAACAATGATGATTCCCTCTCGTCCTTTTTATCATAGTAGGTTTCCCACCAGTCCTTGACATGGGGGGAAAATTTAATGAGTGAAAAATTAATCTTTTCCCAATTGGAAAATTCATGAACCAAAAAATATTCTTCCAACATATTTAACCATCTATTTGTTGGAAAATGTAACTAGGTTCAGTCTTCATTTAATGTATTTGAGTCATCATGTAATGTACTTGCCAAAAGAATAAATAAAATTATTATTATTATTATTGTGACTTATTAAAGCATGGGTTTCATGCTTGGGTCACCATTTTATAGGTCAAAGTCCCCATTGAGAACTTCTAGGATTTATTCTAAGCCAATAGAGTCATTGTACTTTTAAAGAGACCCTTCTTAGGCTATAGAATCATGTAAAAAGGTTAAGTATTGAGTCAAATATAGTTTATGTATCCTCCACAGCAAGTCGGCCTAGAAGAGATAAAGTCAGCCTAAGGACACTTATTTGACCCACAAGAAGCCTATAAATACAAGTTAGTCAAATTCATTTAGAGAAACACATCTCAAACTAGTTCGATATCTCAAGAGTAGTTGGGGAAGTGCGAAGTCTATTTACAGGAAGCCAAAGGAAGTGTGAGTTTGGGGAAGTCTAAGGAGAAGAATAAAAACAAACTTTTGGTGCCTCTCTCTCTCTGTTTTGTGCCCTAGATTGAGAGATCGAAGTCTTCCAAGTTTCACTGTTATCGGAAGCTGCTTGATGTCAAAAGCTGCTAGTCGAAGTTGGGGGAAAAGGGTCAATGTTTTGGGAGGTTGACTTGGTGTGGAGGGAAGGTACAATATTTTTCCAAGGTGAAGAGTCTCAAATAATACTATTGAAAGGAAGAATTTGTTTGACTAGGTTTTCCCCTCGAGGGGGGTTTTTCCCTGGCATACTACCTACATCTTGCGTCTCTTGTGTTGTGATCTTCATACACATATAATATGGTAATTTCTTAATGAAAGATAATATAATAAATATGTAAAATAAGCCAAAATACTCACAAGTAATTATGAAGAAAGGAGAATCAAACCCTAATATAACTACTTCGATTTTCCAACATAGTATTAGGGCTAAGGTCAGGAAAATTAGAAGATCACTTTCTTTGCATGGATTCTCCCTCTTTGATGAACTACATAAGAATGGGTATCAACGCCGCTAGAAGATGGATCAAGAAGGTCATCTACTACTTATTAAATAAGGTCAAAAGTCAATGATTCTTGGTTGCTCCTATAGGTTCTCTTAATGATGAAAATGTATAGATCATTGATAGTGCAACATCAAGAAACATGACAGGAAAAAGTAAAAAAATTCAAAAGAGCCATATTCTCATGCAGTGGAATTGGGTGACAACAAAAGCTATGTTGTTAGAGGTATGGGATCAACATCGTTGAAGCTAGATAATGGATCGAAGATGCACCTCAACAACATTCTATATGTTCTAGGTTTGAAAAAGAATTTTCTTTCTATTTCTTGTTTAGAAGATAAAAGGGAAAGAGTTTCTTTTATTGATAGAAAAGTATTGGTTTTGGGAAAATTATCTAGAATTGATAAGGATAGGGTTATTGGGGTTCATGAAGGAATTCCTTATAGAGTCATTACACCACCTCCTATAGATTTGGTTCATATAAGTCCCATTGAGATATGACATAGAAGGTATGGTCATCTACATTATAAGGTCATTCATACTCTTAGTCAATTGGTTCATGTAATTCCTAATATGAAGTTAGATCATGAAGGTGTGTGCAAAGGTTGCTCTTTGGGAAAAAATACAAGAAATCGATTTCATAATTGTGAAACTAGGTCTAAAGAAATATTAGACCTCATCCATTTCGATATGTGTGGGCCTATGTCTGACAAATCACTTGGAGGTCGTCTCTATTATGTGACATTCATTGATGACCATTCTAGAAAGACATGGCTCTACCTTCTCAAAACAAAATATGAAGTATTTGATAAGTTCGAGGAGTTTAGGTCCAAAGTGGAAAACGTAACCGAAAGAAAGAATAACTTTTCATAGAATCCCATCCTCCATGGCTATGTAGGAAATCTAACTTAAGAAGTTAAATCATGTTCATGGTACCACACGTTTTTCTTGAAAGTATGAATTACCGGTATAGAAGAACATGGTTTACACTTCAAGGAATTCATACAAGGTTTTTCAAGAAACATCTCCAGGTATATCTTTAAACATACATTTTGTAAAAAACTCTTCATCTTATTTTGAAATTTTTGTTACTAACATCGTTATGTCTAGTTGTCTTGAATCATAAATATTCTTGTTATTGGGTGATTCAGCACTTGATAAATCTACCATCCTTACACCCTGAATTGTTCTTATAGAACCCTAGAAATGTTCTCTGGGAAACCCTAACCTAAGGGTATGCTAATGTGAATGTCTTGAAACCTAAAACTGCTTAGGGTTATTGAGAAATGCTATTTGAAGTTCTTGTTGATGATATCATGTTTGGGATTTCAGTGTGATCATGAAATCTTAACTTATTAGGGTTGAAAGATGTTTGTATGGGATCTCAAACCTTTGAAATTTTTGGAATAGTAGGGTTTGCTGAGTTATGAAACCCTAGATCTTTATGGTTTGGTTGGGCCTATAAGCAAAACCTTTGTTATGAAGCAAGATCCTAGGAATGAAACCCTAGGTATATATATACACACACATATATATGTGTGTGCATGTGCGCGTGTGTGTACATTTTGTCAAAAACCTAGCTTGGTCTACGCTAGCATATGTATTTATGATATTATTATGCATGCTAATGAATTCCTAGATATGTGTGTTGACCTAGTTATTGATGGTCATAGGTCTTAGGATTTAATATAAGTCCTTGTTTGAGATTCTAGGATGATGATATTTGGAAATATAGGGTGTTGCAGCCAAACCCTAGTAGTAGTTAAATTCTATAGTATGTGTGATATAACAATATGAGATATATTTATATAATGATTGTTGAGATGGTGAAAATGAAATTCTAGGGTTATGGTGTTGAACCTTAGTAGAAGTAAATTATCTATTGACAATATGGTGATTTGAGATTTGTGTAATATTGTTGAAATATGAGTTTGGTTGAGATTGATGGTTGATTGAAAATCTAGGGTTTGCAACTAACCATAGTGGAAGCTAGTCATGTTAATGACTAAGTTGTGATTGACTTTGATTGATTATTTTATATGAAATATAGGATTTGTATGAAACCCTAGTAGAAATTCTAACATAAGAATTATGAAAGTTGTTAGATGCCTTGTAGATCCATATTTGTTTGAAATGTTTCTTGGATTTTCTATATGTTGTAGTAGGGTATGTTACACCTTTGATAGAAACATTGAAACCCTAGATGGGATGAAAGTTGCTATGAAGTAGTCTAGGGTTTATGACAAAGTCCCTAGCAAGATGTTGAAGAGTATTTATCTCTTGTTTTGGTATCTGGTATATGTAAGGTTGAGATTCTTCCATGACTGTGAGATGGATAACTTCATGCTTCTATCGATTTCGTTGTACTTGATATCTAATTTGTGTAGGTACATAATCTTCAATATGGTGAATATGCTCATTGATGTGATAAACATCATGGGGATGATGATAACTCTAATGAAATGGTTGGAAGCCATGAAATATTCTCTGATGTCGTAAAGAAAAAGTAGGACTCACTAGGTTAAGAGAGAGCCTTGATGAAATCTCCCTAGGATAAGAGGATGGTTGAGAATATTCTTTGTACATGAATGATTATATCCTCTCTGATTAAGAGGGAGTGATATATATGGTTCTCTACTCCATGTGTCATGCACTAGACCAGGACTAACAACCGTAAGTTTTAGTGAAGGCCATGGATGAGAGAAGGAAATTGGAGAATGCATTTTGATGTGCTTCTGAAAGAAGGAAAGTAGGATCCGATTGAAGAATATTTTGCTACATGTGAAGTAGGAGAGAAAAGTGTGCGATTGAGGAATCTTCTGTCAAGTATTTGGTTGATAGTCCTACTATGGAAAGTTGAGAAGCAACATCTATTGTTTGGAAGAACCTGGAGGTTTGTATTTGATTATGTACATGTGAAAGTATTATTGATTGGGGTTGTGTTTGTACAAGTAAATCTCTCGGAAGTTTTGAAAAAATGCTGGTTACCAATCAGTTTGATTGGGAGAGACTAGTTATCCTTGATCTACTGGATCAAGGAGTGTTGAGGCTTTGTGAGTGAAACATTGCCTGGGAGGACACCTGGCCAACACTTTGTGCTGATGTCTAGGTCCCAAAGTTGGAAAGGTGGTGTTGGTTATAGAGCTTTGTTTTTGGATACACACTTGGATATTTGGGTTGGTGGTTAGCAAGTAAGCCTGATGGTACCTATAGGGGCTGAAAGCTTGAGTCCACCTTATGCCCACTTCGATAGATTTCCTTGGTTAGGAATCTAGTCTGTCGCATTGTGGTGCCTAAATTGTTGGAAGACCAATGGATAGATTTCCTTGGGTAGGAATCTAGTCCATGGCATTACGGTGCCTAAAGTTATTCATTGTTCATATAGTTTGAGATCTTCTGTTGTGCTTGTATATGATGAATAGCTCCCTATTTAAGAGGGAGAGTTCGAAAATGTAACTTAGGTTCGGTCTTCATTTAATGTATTTGAGTCATCATGTAATGTACTTGTAAAAAGAATAAAGAATGTATTATTAGTATTATTATTATTGTGACTTATTAAAGCATGGGTTTCATGCTTGGGTCACCATGGTTTAGGTCAAAGTCCCCATTGAGTACTTCTAGGATTTATTCTAAGTCAATAGAGTCATTTCACTTTTAAAGAGACCCTTCTTGGGCTTTTGAATAATGATAAAAAGGTTAAGTATTGATTCAAATATATTTTATTATCCTCCACACCAATTTGGCCTAAAAGAGATCAAGTCAACCTAAGGGCACTTATTCGACCCACAAGAAGCCTATAAATACAAGTTAGTCAAAGTCATTTGGAGAAACAAATTCAATATAGTTCGATATCTCAAGAGTAGCTTGGGAAGTGAGGAGTTTGTTGTCGAGAAGCCAAAGAAAGTGTGAGTTTGGGGAAGTCTAAGGAGAAGAATAAAATTGAACTTTTGGTGCCACTCTCTCTCTATTTTGTGCCCTATATTGGGAGTTCGAAGTCTTCCAAGTTTCACTATTGCTGGAAGCTGCCTAATGCTAGAAGTTGATTCCTAGTTGAACTTGTTGGAAAGGGGTCGAAGATCTGGGAGGCTGACTTGGTGTGGAGGGAAGGTCTAGTCTTTGTCTAGGGTGAAGAGTCTCAAAGAATACTATTGAAAGGAAGAATTATCTTGAATGGGTTTTCCCCTCGAGGGGGGTTTTTCCCTGGCATAGTGCCTACATCTTGTGTCTCTTGTTTTGTGATCTTCATACACATATAATATGGTAATTTCTTGATGAAAGATAATATAATAAAGAAGTAAAAGAAGTCAACACATTCACAAGTAATTATCAAGAAAGGAGAATCAAACCCTAATATAACTACTTTTATTTTCCAATGCTATCTATTGCGTCTTCATATATTTTGCCTTCAAATATGGGAATGTCAAAATTAACTTGTACCTTAAAAGGAGTGGCGCCTCTAGAGTGGCCACTGGATGAAGATGCGTCGCTTGTGGGTAGTCACCGAAGGATTTGGGCAAATTTATCCATCATCGCATTCCTTTGTCACTCGAGGGTCTCCTCGAATAATATTTTGAAATGATCTCCCACCCCCTTATCTTTATTTTCTTCAGCCATGGGAGGCCATCGGGGTTTGCGAGGATGGTATTTCAAAGGTTCAACCCGTTCGAGCCCTAAATCTTTATACCCTGACCTTGTTGGGGACATGTAAAGAAAAATAGAGAAAAAATAGATCACTCTGATACCATTGATTAAGACGTATGCATGAACACAACAAGATACATATATAAACATAAACATAGAGATTCAATAGAAATAAAACTTCATTTCATTAATATCGAATAACTAAAATATGTTTACCTATAGAATGGAAATAAACTAGCTCAGACGAAGGTAGCTTATCTTTGAGAATAGATGTGTCAAATACATGCTTTTGAACTATGTTACAATGAAGCTTGAAGGCATATTTATAATTGAGAAACAATGGAAAACCCTAAAAATCTAAAAACCTAACCCTAGGATATGAAGCGCCAAAAGTATGGGCCCTATTGGGGTAAATTGGTACATCAAATTCTAGGGGTCATAAATTTAGCATACAATTTCTGTTTGACATGTACGATACCTCGTTAGAAAAATCTATCTGAAGACTAAAAATTTCGATTTCAAATGTCAATCAAAGACTCGCGTTTTCTAGTTTTATAAAAACAACATTGCTTAGGGCCTCAAAATGGCTCCAAAAGTTCAAGACCCCAAAAATTTCCAAAAATAGTAAACTGTGCTACAATTAAGGAAACTGAAATTGTGCTATAATTAAGGAAACTGAAAGAAATAATGGTGGGGGTCTAAGTGGAATATGTGGGTGGCCACCAATATCCACTTGGATTAGTCCTCCCTTAGGATGCAATGGTCCCCATTATGTTTAGTGCCTCCCTGAGATGGGGAAACTTATATTGAACTTGGTCCTTGGTGAGCCACTTGACTTTGTGCAGAAGTTGGCCAGCTTTGACAACCCGATACAATTAGATATTTGGTGGTGAGTGTTCTTAATTTGCGTGTCCATGATTTGATCTGTTGTGGCCAATTCCATGCAGTTTGGGTTTAGCTCGATTGGTGTGAGTTGTTCTGCACTATTTGATCTATCTAGTAGTGGTGGAAAGTATGGCTGGAGGTAGTCCACGGTGAACATTGGGTGTAGGCCAAGTAATTGTGAGATGCTGAGCTTAAAATCATTGTCTCCTACAACTTTGGTGATGGTGTATGGCCCATATTGGAGCAAGTGAAGTTTGCGGTTGGACCCAACGAGGTGCTCCTTCTCCAAATGTAACCAAACTTTGTCGCCCACCTAGAAGTTGTGTGACACCCGATGATTATCATGAATCTTGTCGTAATTAGCATTGGCTTTATCCAATATGTCATGGACCTACTAGAAGATGTGTTGAATGCGCTCAAAGAAGTTGTTAGCCCTATCAGCTTGAGACTGGACATGAACCAAATTCGCCTGAGTAACTGCAAATGGGATGGCTACATAAATGGGACATAATGGCTAGATTCGCAACCCTGAATGAAAGGGGTTGTGTCCAGTTGAGCTATAGAGAGATATGTTGTAGCTATGCTACACATAGGGGAGGCTTTCATCCCATGTGTGAGGATGATTCGAGTTGTACATGCATATAATGTGCACGGTCATCTTGTTGATGACCTCTATTTTTCCATTAGTTTGGGAGTGGAATGTCATGGAATTAGTGAGCTTAGTATCCAACATTGACCAGAGGATTGACAAAAATGTACTCAAGAGTCTAATGTCTTGATATGGGATAATGTACTATGGGGTCCCAATGTGTACCCACACTTGTTCAAGGAAGAACTTAGCAGTGGCTTCTGTGATGATACTCTTTTTATAGGCCGCCAGAATGGCCATCTTAGGGAATCTATTGACGACCACAAAAACGCAGTAGTTTCCATGCTTAGTAGAAGGAAGGCCCGTCATGTAATCTATGCAGATGGATTTGCAAGGTCAAGTAGGAGTAGGTAGAGGAGTATATATGCATTGCTTCTTGATCATTAGTTTGGAAATGACGTAAGCAATGCAGGATCTAATGTACTTCCTAACATCCTATGGAAGTTTTGGCTAGTAAAAATACTTTTTCAACACTACCACTTTTTTCTCGAATCCAAAATGTCTAGCGAACTGATTGTAGTGCATCTCCCAAATCATCTTGGCACGCTCGTTTGAAGGAACACAGAGGTGCCCCAGGTGGCATAACAATGCACCTTGGAGGTGAAAATATGGAACTTTCTTGCCTTCCAGGAGCATCTGGTATGTGTTGCCAAATTCTATATCACTCTTGTAAATATGCGGTCATCTCGAAGTCTCGTTCCCATAAGAGTTGAGAATAATGGTTAGTGCCATCACTGGTGGTTGGCTGAGACATTCTGCGACATTATTGGTGCTACCCTTCTTTTACTTGATGTTCAAATGGAATTGTTGCAGATGTATGGACAATTTTTGATGGTGATCATTCTACAACTCTCCTTGTGTCTGTATGAACTATAGGGGTTGATGGTATGTGTGGATGATCATTTCCTTCCCCAAAATGTAATGATTCCATTGACCTACACAATGGAATACATCTCTTTGTGATTCCCTTTGTCAAGTTCTGAATCAAAATCAAAACAAGCATATGATTCAAAAGCCTTCATCTTGGACACCAACGTCTAATTTGCTCGACACTCACTTGTGTTGTGAGTGGGGCTCTTATGGAACTCACACCACTTTCCCATCTCCTTCTTTGTATTCATGGTGTTATTGTATGCTCGCGCCTTCGATAGGTTGTACTGGGTCATCTCGCCTTGTCTTTGTCATTTTTTTCTGTGGTTTGGAGGAACCCTTCCCTTGCTTCAGATTCACATATCCAAAGTCTTACTTATTCTATTTAAACCTATGATCGATCTTGACAGCATATCGATATGCGACACCAAGTAAGGAGATGTCTAGGAACTCAATTTCTTCCTAGATGTACTTATGTAGATAACTACAGTACTTGAGTACCAATTTTTTCTCATAATCCTTGATACCCATCTTCGTGTGAAGGGCATGTAAAACATTTTTGAACTCTGACACATCTTGGTCCCTTCTTTGCCACAACGTGGTCCACTTTATGTATTTATCTTCATAGCTTTTGACAGGGTAATATTTCTCCTTGATGGAATCTCATAAATAATTCTAAGTGGGTGTGGTTGAGAACAGTGAGGATTTCCTATCATCCTTTTTCTCACAATAGGTTTCCCACCAATCCTTGACATGGGGGGTGGCTTTGAGGAGTGAAAAAGTAGCCTTTTTCTCCATTGGAAAAGTCATGAACTGAAAAATATCCTTCCAACAAATTTAACCATCTATCTATGATGTCTCCATCTATCTAACCTTCAAGTATGATAATTTCAAAATTAACTTATACCTTAAAAGAAGTGGCACCTCTAGAGTGCCCACTGGATGAAGATGCGTCTCCTGTGGGTAGCTTCCAAAGCATCTAGGAAAATTTGTCCATCATCGCGTCCCTCTATTGCCCGAGGGCCTCTTGGAGAAATATTTTGGAAGGATATCCTTCCCCCCCCGTATTTCTTTTCTTCCGCCATGGGAGGTCGTCAGGGTTTGCGAGGCTGGTCTTGCAAAGGTTTAACTAGTTCAAGCCCTAACTCTTTACACCCTAACCTCGTTAGGGACAAGAAAAGAAAAATAGACGAAGGGCATACCACTCTGATACCACTGATATAGAATTATAGAGGAATGTAATAGAATACATATATAAACATAAACACAAAGATGGAACAGAAATAAAACTTCGTTTCATTAATATCGAAGAACTAAAATATGCTTATAAACTATCTCGGGCGATGGTATCTTATATCTAAGAAGAGATGTGTAGGCTACATGCATCTAAATTATGTTAAAATAAGGCTTGAAGACCTATTTATCATTGAGAAACAATGGAAAACCCTATTATCCAAAAACCTATCCCTAGGAGATGAAGCGCCAAAACTATGGGCCCCATTGGGGTAAATTCGTACATCAACTTCTCGGGGTTGTAACTTTGGCATATGATCTCTGTTTGACGTGTGAAATACCTCGTTAGAAAAATATATCCAAGGACTACAACTTTTGATTGCTACAATATATCCGAAAAACAACCAAAAATAGTAAATTGTGCTACAATTAAGGAAAATAAAAGAAACAATGGTGGGGGTCCAAGTGGAATAGGCAAGTGGCCACCGATATATATCTTGATCATATTGGGCCTTAGATCTCGTTGATTGACAAAAATTACCTTTCAACATTTTAAGGGAGACCACCCGGTTGAGAACTTAAAACATCGATATTGGGAGGCTGCAATATATCGAGAGAACACATATAACTGAGATGAAAAACAAACGAAAAACATCGATATTGGTAGGCTACAATATATCGAGAGAACACATATAACTGAGATGAAAAACAAACAAAAAACATCGATATTGGGAGGCTGCGATATGGAGCGGACACGATATCTTATTGAACTCATGTTAAATATTGTATTGGGTCCAGATATCAGAGGTGAGTGGATTATTAGAAGTCGGAAGTTAGAGGGAGATGATTATCAGAGATCAGAGATTGAAGGTTGGAAGGATTGGTTATCAGAAAATCAACGGAGTTCCATATTGGAATATCAGAGGTCGGAGTGGGAAGCATATTGGGATATCAGAGATTAGAGAAATCTCCAATATACGGGAGTAATGATATGGAAGTGGGTCATCCCTCCAATAAACTATAACCATTGTTAAAGGGGCCCAGGACTTATGATATCGGGGATTTTGAAAGGAATCTTCTGATATCGATAAGTTATGAGCTTCTGATATGTTACAACCACTTTATTAAAAGACCACATCCACTTTATAATATAAGCCATGTTAAACACACATGGGAGAAAGAACAATATGAAAGATAAACATGAGAATACAATTTTTATTAACAAGAGATTTACATTTATAGTACATTATGTGACTCTTGGGTTTCACATCCCAAGGTCTCTTGGACTCCTTTTGTCCATCGGCTTCCACACTAACCCCATTGAGGATTAGGTGT